>JADOBS010303786.1:0-25116 GCA_015708375.1 Cydonia oblonga | reverse complement strand
GTTCGTTAAAAAAAAAAAAAAAAAAAAAAAACTTTCATTACCCATTTATATTCCATACATAAAGAAATCCTACAAAGTTGTTTATTAACATACTTTAACCATTCAAACCAACTCCATTGCCATTCAGACCAACTCCAACGGTGGCAAGACCGATAAGTTTAGGCATTCGACCCTAGCATTTGGGTTTCCAACAGTGCCCAATCTTTAGGCCTGAACAAAAAATAAAAAACAAAAAGCAAGAATAAACCGGAGAATTGGCCCGGCCAAATTGAATGGACCCACCAATGCTCGTGGAAATTCACGACGACAGCACGCTGCCACTACATCGAACGGGATGCGATACGCGCCTAGAGCTCAGCCTGGTGCGGCCAGCTGCTGACAGGCCTGTCGGCCGCTTCCAACAGCGAGTTGGTTGGGATTGAAACGGATCTCCTCCTGAGCTTAAGAAACTGAGCCTCCTGAACAAATTATACAGTTATTGAAATTTGATCTAACGGTTGCAATTATTATAATATTTTGAGAGGCCTCTTATTTGTAACCGTTGAATCAAATTTCAATGATCCGAATCTTTTGCTCATATGAGCCTTCTAAACTCAGGAGGGGATCCGGTTCCGGTTGGGACAAGGCATTTGATCGATGTTTTGAGGAACAAAGCCTTGCACGAAAGAACTTCCACGGGACTGGGAGATTTTTCAGTTGATTGGAACATGGTGTGGTACATCACGTGTTACTACATAATTGGTGAGATATATGTGTTAAAAAGTTAATAACTTGAATGTTAAAATTTCTTATTATTTATATAAAAACACATGATGTAACACCCATATTCCGGTCACATTGAAAATTTTCTCTAGGAGACCCCAATAAAGGTTTCCATGGACAACACTCGCTTGGCGATTGCATCCATGGACAACTCTCTCGGTATACCTAATAGATTTGTGTGCTTTACTTTTCACTCCAGGATTGCAATTTTGGCATGTGCACATCCATGGCTTAGAAGTATACTTGTCTAACACGGAAGTGGTATAGTGTCCAAAAATCTTCTCTTAGTGCCTTGAACTCCTTATATCAGGTAAGAAACTTTTGATATAAAATATTAACCCATATATCCCAAAGTAAATTTTCGTTCAAGAAAGAGCCATGTGGAATTTTTAAAATTGCTCAATTGAATGAAAAATAAAATAAAATAAAGCTTCCGGAGTGGCATGTTCATGCACGACTTATATCACTTGTTGGTTATTGAATTTTTCATATCCTCTTTTGTTTAAGAGATGGTTGCAAGTTAATTATGGAGTATTTTAATCCTGGTAGTTCTTTTCTTTTCATTGAGTTTTTAGTTGGGTATGCAGCTCATTGAGGCTAGAGTTCCAATTCTCCAGTTAGCACTTCAGCGACCTGAGTGTCTTAGACGTACTTTATACAGGGGTAAGCGCGCTTCTGGCAAGTGAAATATTCTTGGATACATAGTTGATGCAAGCTTTCTTAACAGGTAATTGACGATGTTGATGAGAATGAGATAATAACTCCACTTATTTATGAGTCCGATACCAGTGATGAAGAGGGATCTGAGGAAGCCATGGAAACCGATCAAGAGAATGAAGATGAAGAGGAATCTGAGGCCGCACTTAGGGGATAGTGATTTTGAAGGAATTGAGGGCATGAGTGGAGTGATGCAAATTTTTTAAGGTTCGTGTTCTGGTTGTACTTAGAGGTGGCTTATATTACCCCGAACTTATTACTAATTGTACCAACCACATGAACATTCCATATGAATGAAATTTTGCTACATGCTTGTCTATCTTTCTAGTTTAAAATCCTTTTCAACTTATGATGAAGATGCACATCAGAAGGACTATAGAGAGAAGGGAGAGACTCTGGTGCGGCACGAGTCCAGCTCATGAAGGTGACGGCTTGATGGAATCTTGACGGAACCGCTCCCTCCGTTGGTTGGAGGCTGTCCATGCCCCGCCTTTCGGCTGATAATAAACAGAAAGGGTGCCGGAGTGGTCCTGATGTGGGAATGCTAAGACACTGCCTCGCATATGGGTAGCAAGAGGGAGGAAAGACAATAATGGAGGGGTGTTTTCGTTGATTTTAGCAATCATCGAGATTTTGACGGACCTTTTTGTTTTCTGTGTTCGATCTTGTCACCAGTTCTTTTTCATGCTGAAATTTGATATTTTTCTTGTTTATGAATCTAGACAAGAGAATTGTTCTTCAACACAATGTTCCTATTAAACATGATTAATCAGCACAGACCAAACCTGTGGGAGTTGATGTCAGTGGAACCCATACCTTCCAACCATGCATTGAATTGAACACCTTGGGGCCTCTTGAGTATAGGGAGCTTCACCTGAAAGTCTGTGAAAGATATGGTCGCCTACACTTGCATGGACGACTGTTAGTTGGACATCAATGTATTTGTTTCTTCTTGTTACACTGCAGGGAAATCGAACCTGTAACTTAACCTAAATTTTAATCCTTTTTCTCATCCGCTCTTAACACTTCTGCTAACCTATTAACTTTACCATGAGTACACACGTATAAAAAACTATCAAACGTCGTTGCGTGCTTGAAAAGTTGTTAACTCAAACATGGAAAGTTGGTTGTTTAACAATTGCCGAAAGCGAAACTCGGACCGTTGGCCTTATAGAATGCTAATTCACGTAATTTAATCCCTAATTACTACTTTATATATACAACAGTACAAGTATTTGCTAGATTGAGTTGATGGAGTCTAATTACTTCTAATAACGCTGGCTCGAAATCATGAGATGCAAGTCAATGCACGATTTATACGCATGAAATCACTAAAGGTGTATATAATTCATTCATTCATCTTGGTACTTGGGATCGATTGTGCAACAAAAACGTGAGAAAGTTGCTACCCTAATAAGCGAATAGACCAAGTTATGATGTCTAATGACCTATTATTTCGTATCTTTTGGAGATATTTTCTTCGGTAGAAGAAGATTACAGCGTATCACAGTACAATACTTACACAGGGATATAACCATGGGATAGCCACGTCTTTCTTCTCAGTACCACTACTGCATAGGACAACTCCCTTAGAATTGAGGCCATGAGGTGTCGCATCTCACGTACATCAGTTTAATTTACGTACCTTTGTGCCACATGCTCCAATTGTCTATGCATTTCAACAAGTTCACAATCTATTTGTTGAGAGGATTATCCCAATTGGGAAACGAAAGCTACACATAAGAGTTTAATTGATCTCAAGACTTTTAACTATTGCTAATTGATTTTGAGTTGAATACCCTAATTCTAACGATATCTTCTAAACTCGTATCATACAATGTCATAATTTATGATCGGCAAAATGCATGTAGCAAATGAATCGATTGCTCAAGCTCAAAAAGCGAAAAGGCAATAAGAAAAGAAGAAGGTTGATTGAAAATAACACAAGAAGCACAATGTTTGGACATAAACAGAACAAGGTACGGATAGATAATGGGCAGAATTTTTACTTCAAAGTATAAGTGGTAAAGTTGGAGAAGCCACATTTGAGTGTTAATTAATGTGAAAGCAAATTTTGTTGGGAGCATGTGATAATCAAACTGCTCTCTTGAGGTCTTCATTTTGAAAACTTGTGGGTCCTTTTTTATATGAACCCTTAAATTAATTTTATGACAGATTAAGTTATCAACTCAAATCATTCATGTTACGCCGGAACACAATAATGAGTGTAGATTTTGTTTGTACCGCTTTCGAGGAATATGTGGTCTCGCCTACAAGCAATAATTTTATGGTCTCGTCTTCCAGCTGTGACTTTATGTGGTTTCGTTCTCCTGGAATGACGTTGTGTGGTCTCGCTCATTTGCGAAGATGGGTGTGTGCACTAGTATTGGTTAGTTGCATCTATCATTCTTGTGACAAATTTGTATATTGGTGCACCTTGCTTATGGTAGCCGTGTAGAGGTTTTTTATTAATCGCTTGTTTGTGCAAATTCACTAAGTGTATTGGTCACTAGAGCAATGTACCCAATTGGCACCCTTGTATCTGTTTGTGATGACCAATAAAATACCGCTATCATTTCTTGTAAAAAAGACAATAATTATGCGAAATGATTAAATTTAAAAAAAAAAAAAATTCTTGCGTGAAACCTTCCGTCTTCTTCCTCTATCGTCTCCCTCCTCCACATCTCCTTCCTCTCTCCATCTCTCCCCTTCTCTCCTCCTGAGTTTTTCATTTTTTTTCCTTGTGCATATGAAAAAGAGAGGGGGATCTATTTTAAAATTTCTCCCATCGTCGGAAAATTTCATGTAAAAAAGGGTTCATTCATTCAAGAAGAGATTCCAATTTTCGAAACCATACAATCTCAATTTTTTGATGCTTTGTAACTAACTAGTTTTGAATTATTATTGATAAAAGATGGTGTTAACGCTCATAATTGTAAGTTTAACAAAATTAACAAATAACCCCTAGAGCGCTTGGGACCAAAGCTATGAAATAAATGATACGCGATATAAATAATTTATCTCTAAAACTGGGCTATGTCCACTGCAATCTATATATTTGTTTGAGATTACAAATGTTACTTGAAAATGGCCCAAAACGCTCAGTGAAGCTATAGAGCGGTATGTCCCCTTTCACCTCAACTAGCCCCCTCCCTTCTCTCTACCTTCCTCTATTTTTTATAAGCAAAACCACCATTTAAGTGTGTGGTCCCAATGAGAAGATGATGTGACACCCTTCAAACCACTCAACAAATATCTAGACTAACAAATATCTAGTCTAATAAATATTTAGTCTTGATTAACGTATCATCATGTAGTGGTCGTTCGTAGAGCACTATGCATGCCTAGCACTGCTCTGGTGGTCATAAACAACCCTGGCCTAGTAGTCTCGGCTTAGCACCATAGTCGTGGTCTCGCCCTAGCACCATGGTTGTGGCCTCAGCCTAACACCATCCTAGCCACTGTTATAAAAGTCCCCACCTAAGCGCTAGACGGCTGGCCACTACCTCAATTAATCTCTAAGCATTTTGAAGATTAAGAATGGGTGTCTAGACCTGCTTAGGTGCCCGCCTAACCCGTCCAGACCTACCCAGACATTTGAAGATATACAACTTTCATTTAGCATTTTATTTTTTTTCAATAAATTGTAAGAGACTTGTTGAATACTTAGAAAATATATATTTTTCATTTTTCACTTTAGGTTCTAATACTTTATAATCTATATGTGATTCTATTTTGCAATTTATGTATCTCAATGAAACTATGTTTTTTTTAAGTATAAACAGACACTTATTTATACGATATATATAATATATTTTTACTTAAATCCACCTAGTCAGCTTAGGCTCTGCTTAGCCGCCTAGACCTTAGGTCCCAGCCTGCCGTCTGACTAGCGCCTAGCGTCTTTTAAAATCTTGATTCTAGCACAACATATCTAGCACTTAACTAGCACTAAGCCGAGCACAACATGCCTAGCATTTAGCCTAGCACAACATGCCTAGAACAATATGCCTAGCACTTTTGAGATGGTATCGTGTGCTAAAGAGTTGTCTCCTCTTAACCACTGAGGTCTTGGTCCTTCATTCTTCCTATGGGCCTTGGTCTTGGTCTTCTCTCCTTTCCTTAGGCCCTTGTTGGGCCTCCTCTTGGGCCTACATTGTTTCTAAGGACCGAAAAGGATCCTACGTTAACAGATGGAATGAAATTGGATGTGTAAAGTTATTAAGATTTTCTGCAATTGGATTTATTGAGTCTAAATATTTGATGAGAAGATTAGGTTTTTCATGGAAGGGATTAGACATGACATGAAACCTTCTTAAAATCTCTGTTTTTTTTTTCTTTTGTCGTTTTTGTTTTATCAATTAGTATTTTATTTTCGTGTAACAAAGATTATTTAAGTTGATAGCTTATAGTAAGATTAATTTGATGGGTTATATTAAAAGACCTTACACATTCTCAAAATGAGAACCTTAGGAGAGCAGCTCTAATGTTTTGAGAACATTAGGAGTGCAGCTCTGATGTGGTTATTGTGTTTTATCAAATAATTAACTGTGAATGGTTTCATAATTTCAGCTCACAAGAAATTATTGATTGAAAATGTGGAAACTAATCTGGGATGGACAAGTCTTTTTTTTTTTTGGTCGGAGAAAGTGTATTTCATTAAACAGTCCAAAAGAACACCAAAAAAAAAAAGAAGTAAAAAGACCAAAAAATAAGGGGTTTCCAACAACCCTAACTGGAATTAGGACTGACAGCTAAAGGAGAAGGTTATGTTGTTTTATCATTAGGGCGAGAGAAAAGAAAGAGAGTGCAGAGAAAAGAAAGAGATTGCTTGCTGCCAGCCTTTTATTTGTTTGTTTGGTATGTGTGAGAGAAGGTCAGGACAAATCCTTTGCCTCAAGAGAAGCTTACCTATAGTCGAAGAAAAGTCTTTGATTCGGACATCACGTAGGACACAGTCCATAGGATAGGACCAAGAAGGGGAGTGGGTGAGGCCGGAAAATAGAGGGTGGGCCTTGGTGGAATCTTGTAGAAGTGAGGATGTTATTGTGACAGCATCATAAATCATGTGTTGGCATCCGTTTTAATTTTTTTCATATAATGTTTAATTATGATACTACCACATTGGCACTCCCCTTGCATAGAAGTCCTCGTGATTTTTCTAGTGCTAAACGAGGTGCCCTTTATACACTATTTTTGGTCCATCCACTAAGCAAGTAAATTACTTTCTTTTAAAGCTTTCGTTTTAGAGTTTTCTTACACCAATTTTCAATTTTCTTACCCTTATATTTCACCTGTTAAAAAGTTCATCTCTACAGCTCGGTGCTGTCAGGTACGAGGGAAACGCCAATTATTGAAATGTATCGCATATCCTTTTCTCTTCATCTGTCTCGTCAAATGATTATTCACACAATGAGAGAGATAAATAGAGAGAATGAGTAATGCAACATTCTCTTTCTGTAGGCTTAAAGGGTTAAAGGGTTAGAAGGTCTGGCAATTTTTATCAACTTTTTCTTCCAAATTTCTCATTGAACTCAATTTCCAATTGCGAATTTTGTTATCAACACACAGATTACAACATGAAGTCACAAAAGAAAATAAAGATTTTCCAAGTTAAAACTTTAGAAAATTGATTGCCTCATATCTCAGGTACTAATGTAACTGAGAGAGAGAGATAATCGACATTTGCTGAAAAAAAATCCCCCGCCTAATTGAACACTATTTTTACTAATCAACCCAGAAGTAGTAATAACTAAGAAAGAACACAAAAAAGCAAAAACAGATGGTTTTACATTTTATTAGGTAAAAATAGGTATAGTCACACAGGCTAATTAACCAGCAATGCAATCAAACTTATGGACACAGATGAAGTTGAATGTGAAGGAATGCAGCATTCAAACCGTGACGTGCTAACAGATAGGCAGAGGTGCGCCGTTCCAACCCTCGAGGCAACCCAGAATTGGGTCGATAATCTTACCCTGGCAGATGGCTTGGAACACCTTGTCACACTCCTCGCCCGGTGACCTGACCTTCTCCCCGGTTAGGTACTCTCCCCCCAACTCCTCCCTCACAAACTTGTACAAGGGATAAGACCTGCATTCCGCAATCCTGTTTGGAACGGCAGCATTTCCGCTCTCAATTGCATTCCTTGCACTCTCAACCTCTTTAGGCAAAAGCGCTTTCAGCTCTTCCTCGAAGGCTCCAATCTTTTGGAAGATCGAAGTGCTTGCATTCTTCTCGCTCTCGCCATTTGTCAAAGCATGTTCAACCAGCACTTCCCTTAGTTTTTGCATTAATGGGTAAGTGGCACTGCAGGGGTCGTCAATGTAGGCAAAAACATACTCCCTATCGACAACTTTAAGCAGATCCTTCTCACAGAACCTTGAGGGGTGAAGCTCTCCATTAACCCCAGTTGTTAAAGTCCTCTTTGCTACTTGGCTCACCGTGTTCTTCACAGTGTTCCTCAAGTTCTCCTCCAAATGCCTCAAATCGATGGACTGACAAAGCGCAACCAAAAATGTGGAAGACATGAGCTTTAAGATATCAACAGCTTCAGCTGTTTTCCTTGAAGAGATCAACCCCAAAGAGTTAACATCTTGGTTGTGCTGCTCAGCACTCTGGACATGATTAGTTACCGGATTTGCGAGAAACTGCAGCTCGGAACAATAAGATGCCATGGCGATTTCAGCCCCCTTGAAACCGTAATCCAAGCTAGGATTCCTGCCTCCTGACAGATTTGAAGGCAAACCATTGTTGTAAAAGTCATTGACAAGCTCAGAAAATTGTGCAAACATGAGCTTGCCAATGGATGCAATCGCCAAGCGAGTGTTGTCCATGGAAACCCCAATTGGGGTCCCCTGGAAGTTGCCTCCATGTAAGGCCTTGTTCCTCGAAACATCGATCAAAGGGTTGTCATTAACCGAGTTGATCTCCCTCTCAATGGATTTGGTGGAGAAACGAATCACTTCAATTTGAGGTCCCAGCCACTGAGGTGATGTTCGGAGAGCGTAGCGATCCTGCTTGGGCTTCTGCAGGGGATCCTGCTCATGCAACTTCTTAGCAGCTTTGACATAAGAGCTGCCATCCAAAATATGTTCCATAATTGCAGCTGCCTCAATCTGTCCAGGGTGGTGCTTCAACTTGTGCGTCAAGTGATCAGTAAACTCCGGTTTCCCCTGCATCACTTCAGCGAAAATTGCTGATAAAATCTCCCCGAGCAGCGCCAAAATGTTGGTCTCGAAAAGAACCGTGGAGGCCAAGCCAGAACCAACAGCAGTGCCGTTCACAAGAGCTAACCCTTCTTTAGGCTGCAACTCAAAAAACCCGGAATTGATCCCTACTAGCTCAAAAGCTTCTGAGGCATTGAGGGTCTGCCCATTTGGTCCGACAGCTTTGGAATTAGGCCTGCCGGTGAGTAATCCGGCAATGTAGGATAGAGGGACAAGATCTCCGGAGGCGGTAATAGTACCGCGTAGGGGCAAGCATGGAGTAACGTTGTTGTTCAGGAACTTGGTGATGGCTTCCAAGATTTCGAATCTTATGCCGGAGTAGCCTTGGAGGAGTGTGTTGATTCGGACCAACATGGCTGCTCTTGTTGCTTGGTGTGGCAGTGTGTGGCCGGATTCTGTAGCACTTCCAAACACTCCAGCGTTCAAGAATCTGAACAAAGAAAATTAAGCCACAATTAGAAGCCATAATTTGATGAATAATCCAAAATTAAGGGCTTAAAAACAAAGGTGCTACTTCAACAACAATCAACTACAGTATAGTTAGAGATTGGAAAGTCCCGGTTGATTGTCACAACACATATCGATGTAATTGGTGCAAAATTATTAGTTTAATTAATTTCTAAGAAGATATTTGTAGATGGATTGTTACAACACGTATCGATGTACGATCTGATGAAAACAGATCTTTTATTTGCAAAATGTTGTTTTTACATCATGCTTTGACTGTAAAGTTTATTAATCAAATACTTTTATACTAGATTTGAATATGTGGATTTATAGTTGGAGATGGGAAAGTCCCAATTGATTGTGCTTAGTAAATTCTCTAGACTTTGAACTGCAACAACTCATGACAAACAATATTAATTGGTCACAAAATAATCTGTCACACTTAGCTGGTTTCCAAAGTCAACCCGCTATGACTCGGGTTAACTCGAACAATTCAACTAGGTCTCCACTCACTCCACTTGCCAGTAATTAACTAAGCAATGCTAAACCCCGGTACCCTCACCAACCACAACCCTCCTAACTCGTTCACTATACACCAAGTCAACTCGGCCGAGGCAAAATTATAGGTACTTGCAAGGCAAGTGATGGTAATAAAAAAGGAGTGATGGGAAGTGACTGCCTGACTCCGGAAAGAATAATACTTGGGTCCTGACATGACCCATTTTTTAGATAGACTAATAATATTGAAACACTTGGCACTTTGAGTGGACCAATAATAATAAAAAATTACTTAAAATGCCAAGTGTTTCAATATTATTAGTTCATCTCAAAAATAGGTCATGACCCCAGTATTATCCGTCCGGAAATACCCAATCCACCGTTTTTGGTATATCGTTAATATCTGTTTTATATTAGTTAATATATTAATAAAATATCGACAAGACAACAGGTACTGTAAATTGATGCTCGGTAGTTTAGCTTACCTAATTAGCTCCTTTTGAAGGGCAGCTCCTTTGTTTGTTCTCCGGTGGGAGGTTGCACCAAACCCAGTGGTGACACCGTAGCTGTCAGTCCCTTTGCCCATGCTATCCATGACCCAATCACTGCTGGCCTTGACCCCAGCCCTGGCCGACTCAGACAGTTCAACCTTGACCCCGGTGTCATGAGTGGCTATGGCTGCAACTTGGGAAATGGTGAGACTCTCTCCGCCGAGCTTCACCACCGGCTTTCTGTACTCCGCCACCATACGCTTCACTTCATCCAAGTGGCTACCTTTTAGTGAATCAGCCACTAGACCCCAGTTCAATGGGTCCTTTTTAATGCACAGCGGAGACTCCGACACTCCGTTCTGGTGGTGGCCGTTTTGACCATTTTGCGTGATGGTTTTCGCCTCCATGTTAATTACGAGAAACCGAAAACTCAAAAACTCAGAAACCGAGGGAAGTAGAAGTAAGGAAAGTGTTTGAAGAATGTGGTGAAGAGATAAAAAAAGGTGGTGTACCGGTGGTGGATTGTTGGTTCTTGAGGAGTGGAGGGAGGGAGGAGGAGGTTTAAATAGAGAGGAGGGGTAAGTGGAAGGAAAGGATGGGGTTTTGAAACGACTCATATTTGGGAAGTGGCTTGGTAGGTGAGCATAAGGGTGGCAGAGAGCCACACGCGGGTTGGTTGAAAATTCAATGTAGCTGTGCGATGGTGGCATGATCCAACGGTGGAGAGGTTCTTACAACGTGGCTACTGAGGTGGACGATTGGACGACCGTATGCTTTGTTGGTTGCTTTGGGTTTCTGGGGTAGGAGGAGATGACACCATATGAAAGTGTTTGGTAGGGATTGTTGTGAGTGTGAGAAAGGAAAAAAATATGTATAAAATGAATATATATGGTCAACTTGTATGTGTATGGAATAAGGAGGGGCACTTATATATAATGAGATAAATATACGTAACTGTGTTCATTATCTAGAATGGTGAGGGAAACCACATAAATGGTGACATGGATGAACATTTGTTGATGTCAATTTGGAGTACAAAGTAAGAAAACCATTGCGTTCTTTGGAATATGATTCCTTCCCCCCTATTTCCGTCCCCTTCCTTCCCTTCCTAATTGACCCGTTACGATTAAGAAACGTCAACATTTTATATTAATTTTTTTTTATAGAGACAACAAGAAAAAACGCAAAGTGGTTGCTTATATTGTTACCAAGTGAAATTTCCATTTGGCTAGGTACTTCTTTCGATTAACAAATTATATTGTTCTACGTTTTTACTTGAATTAGTTTTGAGGGTTCCTTAATTTAATTTTATTTAAATATGATCAATAACATTTTATTTATTTATTTATTAAATGAGGTAGCTCCCACCGCATATTTATGACAGATCAATTCTCTTTTCCATGAAGTCTCAGTATCACATGTGTACTTTTGGCCGTCACGAAACAGTACGCCAAAGCATAATGTTTTTGTTAAAAAGATAGATTATAAAATCGAATTGAGAGATTTACATCTGCCGTAAGAATATTTATGACAAATTAATTATCTTTTAAACTCGAGTTAAAAGTTTCAAAACTTTGCTCGTTTTTCACTAGACCAAACCTCTTAGGTTTACCGTCCATTCTATTATTCACTAGCAATTAAAGACAATCAAAAATTTTATGGCATGTGTTAACTACTAATTAAAATAATTGTTTATAACTTCTCGATATTTTTAAGAAAAAAAAATAAGCTTACTAATTTATTTGTTTCGTTAGTTAAAGACTTCATGTCCTCTAACTAGATAAATAAAGACTTAACTTTTTTATTTATGTGAAGAAGAAAAAATTGTGGACAAATAAAAATATATCCAAACCGATGGTCTATGATATTGCTCCGTAACTCTTTGTATTTAGACGGCAAGGTGGTTGAAACTTCAAACAGTGCCACAGCGTTAGATCGTCTGTGCCATTCTGGTGCAAATCATTTTGATATAGATAATGACAGAGAGATTAAATTTAGAGACAAAAGTTTCAAACTAAATAATATTGTTCAGGCAGGAATTTCGCTGGGAAAGGTCCCTGGCTCGAGCACACAGCTCCCCGAGGAGTTGACACTTTGGTTGGTTGTCGGGCTCCATGTTGAGAGGCTGCAAGAGGAGAACAAAGTTAGTTCTGAAGGGTACCTTTGTGGGGCCTTAGGTGTAGGTCTTGAGGCTCGCAATTAAAACTAACTAAGTGCTTAGGCGTGCCATTGCCATCTCAATATGGCAGATGTAAAACAAGTGTGTTTAAGTCGATTACTTGCACCCCAAGTTATTCTAACTTCTTGTTATCAAGTGATTGTCGTAGAGGGGTTAAGTCTACATTAAATTCTTTTCTATGCCTTGAGATCAAGGACTGTTAATTCATTATCTTGTACGCATTTAAAGGGCTGTTAATTCATTATCTTGTACGCATTTAAAGGGTGAAAGTCCAGATATGGCTTAAGCCATCGGTCTAATTCCCGTGCATCTTTTATGATAGTAAAACAACTAAGTGAACCAGATCTGAGCACCAATGGAACTTTTTGATCACCAAAAGAGTGGAAATAACTTGAATATATATTGGAGAGTACATCATAATACCATATCTACTAATGGAAAGATGAAACAATGAGAGTCGGGCAAGATTTCACCTTGTCGGGCAAGGTTGAACGTCTTGCAGTCTCTTCTCTTTGTGACTACATAGGGCTGTGTGTTTGGAAGGGATGGATGGTAAACAGGTTTACACAAGAGAATCGATACTACGCCACTAGGGATGATAGCAAAGCTTTAAACTTGAAAAAAGATGGCTTCTGTAAAGAGTTATCCTGAAAAGGATTGAGATCTGGGCTAATTACAGCTTTTTAGATGCAAATTTGGCTTGAGAGTTGAGTTTGTATGTTTGTTTGTTTGATTGGTTAAGTGTCCTTGTCTCTAGGCCCTGTCTTCTCTTTTATAGGCATTTATTTTGGTTGTTGCAAGCTTTGCCCGAAGGCACTTCAGTGAGTCATCATCTTTTTTACATGTTCTGCCATTCATAAAGTGTTTTTAGGCTGAGAGTAGGTTGATTTCCATCGGTTGTCACTTCCCTTGTAAGCACCTAACCTTTGCATTAATGATGGGCCGTCATATTGTCTTGAGATGGATGGATGGGCTTGGTGCTGGGCCTCGGGCAAGTCTCTTTCCTTTAGTTCTTTTGGGCTTTCTTTCCTTTAAGTCCGAAGTCTAAATATTAACCCAAACAGTGCCCCTTTCAATCGTTGTTGAGCTTGCAACCCGAGACGTAAATAATGATTGAACAGCCGCTTCATATTAACCACCATTGCATGCCCCTACCCGGAACTTGTACTTCTTTAATGCAACCGTTTGTGAGCTAGATCTTTACATGAACCCACGATTTCAATCGTTAATCAACTGTTCACTATATAATCATTTCTTAGTCCCTCGGTCAAATACTTTAAGCTATTCTATACCTTCAAATTTCCAGAACTTCTTAGAAATCCCAGAAACCTTTCTTGTTTTCGGCTTCCTCCCTCTTTCCAACTTAAATTCTTCTTATTCCCCTTCAAGCTCAACCAATGGCCCCCAAAAACCACTCAAACTCTATCCTCTAGTGAATTTGGTGAGGGTATTGGCACCTGCGCCGTTTGCTCAACAGGCTTCACCACCCTTGGGCAGGCTTGCATTCTGAACTTTTCTTTGAAGAGGGAGAGTGCACTTACTTGGACCTGGATGGATTTCTCGAGTTCCAATTGCAGTAGAGACCAACATTCCTAAGGCTAATTGGTTCACCCCAAACCCGTTCATGGCTGAGTCAGGCATTTTTTCATCTAAATGGTCAAACCACCACCGCGGCTTTCCTCTGATGAATGATGAAGCCTGGTTTAAGTGGATAGACGAGCTCAAGCCTATCTTCAAAAGCAAATGGATGAACAATGGCATCTATGAACTGATAATGCTCTCAAAGACCACTATGGTTGCTAAGCCTGAGCTACTGACCACTGCTCTCATCTTCTGGAACTCGGGTACCAACACCTTTGATTTCAGGATGAGCCTCATGTCTTCAATTATCCTAGATATGGCGCAAGTCTTTGGGTTGAGACCATCAGGCATAACCTTGGATGTGAGTCATGACTGGGCTCCCCTTTCTCGTTCGACTGCTGAGAATTTGGGTACTTCGACTTCCCCACTTTAACTGGAATATAACTCTGCAACTTTTAAGAGTTATGGGACCTCTTTTAAGGTTTCATCCCTTTTGTGAAAAAGAATTTTGGTGCAGACTCCTCCAATGCCAACTTAGATTAAGAGCACATGTACTTCCTTTTGTACTATCTCAATAAACACTTATTCCCTAACAAATCCAAGGGAATGAAGGTTAAGTGGATCCCTTTAGTAGAAGCTCTTCATAATTTTGACGATGTCGCCACGGGCCCGTTCCTCCTCTCTCATCTTTACCATCTCCTATTTGAGATGACTCGGGGTGAACTATTTAAGACCAACCTTAATAGACCAATCTGGATGGTCCAATTATGGTTACAATGGTATTTCCTAAAGTTTCGGGCAGCTAACTTGGAGTTCCCATAAGGTGTGGCCCTCGTCTGAATTCTGGCCAAAGCTTTTCCCATAGACCATTCCACGTTTGCCTGCTTTTATTTCTTTAGAGTCTGCAGGACTCGAGCAGACTTGGAGTGGGGAGCGTCTGTTCTTAGGGGGTATCCTTGGTTTTCTGATCAAGCCTTCCAAGATGCCTTTGGAGAAGATGCTAATCCTTTTTGCAGATAGAAATTTATTAGCTGCATTTAACCACGTGACTTAGCCTAGGGAGTTCACAGCGATCGTTATGAACACGGGCTGAAGGTTTATCATCTAAACTTCTGCAGTAGGCAATTAGGCTTTAGGCACGCTGTTCCAATCCCATTCTTTGACTCTGATCATTGTGGTACCTCTTACTGCCTCAATTCTCTTGAAAAAGTCATTTTCCGAGCTGCTCGACGTAGCCTTAAGGTTATGAGCAAGGTTGCTCGAAAGCCTTTAGCCCTTAATTTCGAATGCACCTCGACTTTCTCTACTTGGTGGGAGGCTAAATGGATCAAGAAGTATGGAGGAGATCTGCGGGAAGCTCACGATCGTCTCTTCAACCAACTCTCTCTCAAATCTTATCCTAGCTCGGGCAAGCTCGAGAATTGGAAGGAAATAGTTTATCAAAAGAACTAACTTCTTCTGATAGGAACGTCATGTCTCTTCAATTCGTATTTTATGAAAATCTTGTGAATCCTTCTTTTTTTAACTCCTTATTCATTTCTTTTCTTTAACACTTGCAGCCCAAGGACATACTGAAACGGCAGACATTGGGCCAGAAAGAGAAGCTGCTGACACGCTGATCCTTCAGGAAGCTGCAGCTGAGGCTAAGAGACTGGAGGCTGGAGAAGGTGGGGATATCTCTAAGCTATTTGGAGACTCGGAGGCTGAGGAAGAGCCCGAAGCAAAAACTCGAGCACCTAGGCGAGCACGAACAGTTGTGGTGGAAACTTCTGATTCTGAGCCTGAAAAACAGCCTGAACCCAAGCGGGCAACTCCAACCAGGAAAAGTACAAGAGTTCAGGCCTCCAAGTCTTCAAAAGATGCCTCTGCTTCAAATACCTGTATTGTTGTTGTTTCCGTAGAAGGCAGGCAGAAACAGAAAGCCTCAAGTAAGTGCATCTTACCTCAATCTTCCATTTATACTTTACGTTTGAGAGCTAATAATTTTATTTTTCTTGCATTTAGGAGCCCCAGCCTACAAGAAGCCTACTATTGTTTCAAGGGATGAGCCACTTGGAGTGGAAATGCAGCGGAAGGCCAGAGAGCATCAAGATGTTTCCCTTAAAGAGTTGGAGGTATAGCCTGCCATTCCTTCGAATTTTCCCCTTTCTCTTCTTTTTAATAACTCTCTATCTGACTATCTGCAACAGGAGATTCGGGCAGAAAAGATCTCATCGCCCGAGGCTTCTTCTCCTTTAGCCCAATTAAGGCAAGCTCCTCCCTCTTGAGCAAAATCCATTCCTTTGGTGGTGACTCATATTTCTCAGTTTGATCGTTCAACTAGGAAGATGATGCACTACGTGGATGACGGCAGTAACTCAGTGAGTGCCTACTTTTAACACTCTTATGCTAAGAATCTTCTCTCTTTGTACTTATCATCTTTTATTCTTTCCAGCCTTCCTCAGCACAGGAATTCCATCAAACACCAATTTCTACCTTTGGGGAGCCTATAGTCCCTGAGATTCTCGTGGTTTCAGAGGTAACTAATCCACAGGTTTCTTAGGCAGCTCCTACTAATGCACTTGAAGCCTCTGAAGTGCTTGTTTCCCAACCTCAGATTCCCCATCAAGTACATCATTACTTAGACCTTCTGTTTTTCTTTTTCATAAGTTAATTACTGACTTTATTCCCTACTTCTGTTATTTGTAGGTTTCTGTTGAATGTTCGGGCACTATCTCTCCTCCTTTGGTAAGCAATGATAATCTCCCCCAGTAATCAGAGGAAGTAACTCCCTCTCTACCTCATTCCAAGGCTCCGGGCTTAATTCAGGTATATTGACTTGTAAACTTTTCACTTAACATGTATGTCTTAGTTGCAACAGGGTTCTAGAGAAGGCTCAGGCAAATCTCCATCGCGCATAGTGCGCAAGAGAGATCTTCCTCGTCCTCCTTCGGTTTTTGGGATCACAAGGATCTCCTTCCCTAAGCGTGTGGCGAAGCGAGCCAATACTATTGCGATAGCTACTTTCATTCCTACTTCTGCTCCTCCAATTCTTCCTACTCTTCTAACTGAGGCCGCTCCTACTGCCACGACTAAAGGTGTGAAAGATGCGCCCTTAGCTTCATCGGCATCATTCTTGCCTGATCTGGTAAAGAAGTTCGGGCAAATAAAAATTAAATTGCAGTCACCTCCAACATCTTCTGAGTCTCTTCTTCTTCAAAATGCTTATCAAATCTTCAAGGATTGGATGAAAAGGGAAGTCATAACTTCTTTCAGCCTTAAGATTCTCTATAACGCAAAGAATACCCTTATTGAGCTTTACAAAGCTCAGTTGTTGTCCAAGGTTCAATATGAGCCTTTTCTGAGCTTCATAGAGAATTTGCAAGCATTACGGGATTAGCATCATAAGGCGAAGCGGGCATCAAATAAAGTGAAGTGCTTTCAGGAAAAACATGTGAAGAATACAACCACTCTTCGACAGTTGGTGGAAGCAAGGTCAGTGATGGAAGAAAGGATTGCAATGGTCGATTCTGAAATCCAACATTTGGAAGAGTAGTCGTCTTTACTCAAAATCGAGAAACCCTTACCAACCATCTCTTCCAAAAAGTAGAAGAAATTGAGAAGATTTCTCAAGAGGTTGAGGATTCCAAGAACCAACTTGTGAATAGCAACATGTATTTAGGAAAACCAGGCCGGATTTTCACCATCATGCAAACTTACTTCTCTAGAATAATTGCTCTGGCCAAAGATGTAAAGTTGTTAGACTAAGATTTCTGTAATCCCTTCATGAAATGAATTCTTCTTCCATTTTAACTCCATTTTCCTGAACTTTTAATAGTAGAAGTCTATCTCCACCCTTCTCATCTTGGTTTGATCCCCAAATTTGCCCGATCTCATATGAAAAAGCATATTCCGTAGGACTTGTTTTCAGTTTATGAATCCTTATCCTTGTTTAAGACTTTCCTGAGATCTACTAAGTGCTGCTCTTCAGTTTTAGACTTCACCACGATGTCATCAATGTATTTTTCCATGTTGTGGCCAATTAAGTCATGAAAAATGGCGTTCATTGCTCTTTGATATGTTACACCGGTATTTTTAAGCTCGAATGGTATTACCAAGTATTCATATGCTCCAACATGACCCGGGCACCTAAAAGTTGTTTTGTGTACATCTTCTTTAGCCATTTTTATCTGATTATACATGGGCATTGAATATTCATCTTTAGGCGTGGCTCCATTAATGTTCTATAGTCAACACAACATCTGACCGCTTTAGTTATTGGTTTTAATACGGGTACAATGTTGGCCAACCACTCGACATACTTGATAGGCCTAATAAATTCAGCCTTCACCAGCCTCTCGATCTCTTCTTTGACCTTTTTCTTGATCTTCTTTGGCATCCTTCGTGGTGATTGCTTGACAGGTTTATACCCCTCCTTAGTAGGCATTATGTGTTCTATTAAGGTTAAATCTAAACCTGGCATTTCAGTGCAATGCCAAGCAAAATAGTCTTTGAACTCATGCAGAAGGCTAACTACCATTGCCCGATCCTCCGTTTCTAATAAGGCACTGATCTGGATAGGTCTCGGATCCTTCTTAGTTCCCAAATCAATGATCTTCAAGGGGTCTTGTACTTCTGGTGGTGGCTTGTCAGGTTCCGCGCACAAGAATTCAACTAATTATGGACTCTCGGATAAGTCTCCTAGCCCATCTAGATCATATATATATTCAGCCATTTGGATGGCTGCTTCTAATTTCTTCCCATAAAATTCTTCTTTACTCATCTGGGTACTAGAAGTCTCTATGTTCTAATCATTTTCTTCCTTGGTTGAGCTCTCCTTCTCTTGTTTTCTCTTTTTCTCATACACCAACAGTCTTTTTATAAAGGACCTGCTATAACCACTTGGTCTTTTCTTTTCTGTTCTGAGATTACCGGTGTTGGGGAGTTGGGATGATATGGGGTCGATCCCATTCTTCCCTTGTAAGAGATAACCCTTACTCTAGAAGCTTCTGGGCCGTCACCTTAGTCTGGCGGCCGTTCTTATCAACTCCTGAACATTGAAGAATCCCAACACTGGGATTGTAGAAGTTGGATTCTGCCATATTGGCTATAGAGAGGAATGGCCGTGATTCAGACTCCACTATCTCCCAAAATCCAGGTCTTGCTTCCCCAACTTCATGGTAGATAGCCACTTATTGGTGTAAGGTAAATGGCACAGAGAGACTCTGATGAATCCAGTCTCTGCCCAGTAAAGCTTCGCAAGTGGAAGTACTGTCTACAACAAAGAAGACCAGCATGATTTGTTTATATCCCAAGTCAACTTTTAATGGCAGTATCCTATAGGTCCTAATGATGGCTCCTCAGAAACTGGAAACTGTAAGATCTATGGGCATAAGATCATGATTCACTTTTGCATACTCTCTTCATCTGCTTGTATGGCAGCACATTGACCATTGCTCCACCATCAATCAAGACTCTTTTGAAAAGTACTCCCTCCAGATGAGCAATCACATATATGGGTTTGAGATAGTTGGCCATGGCCAAATTCGGGCGACTGAAGACCATCATGTCTGTATACACCCTTTCGGGCTCTCTCTTTATGGGTTCGAACAAATTTTCTCTGCCCGACTCCTATTTTCTAGCCTCTTCAACACTAACATGTGTCATTATAGGTTATGTTGCTAACTAGTCACCCTTCATTGTGGCAGGTTGATTATGTTCAGCACAAAAAATATGGCGGATAAAACATATGTCATGTTTACGTGGAAATTGCTAGGTCCAGATAAGTTCTCCTTTTTGCCCCCAATGTGGTTCATGAACTCATCTAACTAGGGCATGTGCTTCTTCTGGTAGCATCAGCTAGGGTACCCTTCCTTCCCGGGTTATGCCAAAGTTTGGCATTTGTTCTAGAACTTCACAGAGAGTATCAACCATCAATGGTGCGGGCAATCCCCTCTCGAGTGAGATAGTTCCAAAGCATATTGGTTTCGGGCTCCATCTTGGGGTTAGCATCATCACCATATCCTCTTGAGCTCTTCTCAAGATTCTATACTTCCCACTATGGGGGTTCTGTGGCACATGGTCTCCTTCCCCTTCGGTCTTGCTATTAGCCTTCTACATGTCCTTCTTGGTCCTCCAATGGAGTTGATTTCTCCCCCCATTGGGTATTTTTTCAAACTTCACATTCTCTGAGGTTTTTGAGGTAGTGGGGACTTTCAATGAGTTCATGTAGGCTTTATGTTGGCTCTAGACTCTCCTAATCATGGATGCCCCCATTTCTTTAACGGGTCTCCCATCCTTTCTGACCATATACCATTTCCGCCCGAGTCAAGCAAGATTCTTCTTTATGACTAGATTCACGGTTCTCCCCTTAACTCTGATATCTCCAACATCATAGCTTGGTTGGGGTGGCCTCACATCCACCTAACTTGGCACTTTGTCTTCTCTATCTTCTACCTCTTCAAAAGCTTCGTAATTCCTGAACACTTATAACAAGTCATTTGGTTAAGAGTCTCCTCCCAACCATTGGAAAACATTTCTAGAGGTCTCTTTTTCAGCTACCTATATGGCATTTCTGCGAGATTCTTACTCTTTTCCCTCTCTTCTTCTGATTAGTTCCTGATCAATAATGGCCCCTGACGCTGGGACTTCCAACTCACACTCAGATTGACATTTGCTACATAACATCACTCATTTGATTATAGTTGTCGTTGGTTTCTCGGGTAACTTAATGGCTCCTTTAGTTAACCTATCAACTTGCCTCTGTTCTGCTTTCACCTCCCAGGTAGCTTTTCCTTTCCCCTTCTCAGCCCACGTCAGGTTGATCATGTTTATTGGGACTTCTGGGAATGGGTCAGTGTCAATCATCATGTTGGCCTATGGTTTTTCCAGCAATAACTTTCGCTTTACTATAAGGTCTTGTATCCAGTCCCTGAATTGGACACAGTTGGTTATGGAGTAATTGAAAGTGTAATGCAACTTGCAATACTTCTTCCCTTTTAGCTCTTCAGGCTTAGGCAGGTTTTTGCCATTGTCGAGCATAATCACTCTTGCCCGAACCAGCTCCTTATAGATCTCTGCGGCCTTGGTTAAGTCAAAGGAATAACTCTGGTACTTGGGGGGTTTCATAGGAATAAATCCACCATCGTTCGTGACCACTTTCTGGTCGTTACCTAGTTGTACTAACTGTTTTACAGTTAATGGTTTGAATGGGGTAGTTATCTCCACCACGCACGTGTCCATTCTCTCTCCTTTATGGCCATTATTCTCTTCTAGTTCTCCTTCGAACTCCATTTGGTGAATGGAAGCTTTTTTTTTGTGGAAATGAGGCACCTTAGATGAGTGTTTTACTTGCTGCTCCTCCAACAACAGTTTCTCATATTCGGTGGCTACAACAATTACCAATTCCTGCAACTCCTTGAACTATACGTCATAAAACCTCTTCCTCAAAGGCAATCTAAACACCTTCTGAGCGATGGATATGAACTTTGCATGATTTATAGGGAACTGGTATCTCATCCTCGTCCTTCTAAACCTCATCATGAAGTCTTATGTAGACCCATGCTCGTACTGCTTCACCTCCACAAGTTCATTGATAGACATCTCGAGCTCAACACTGTAAAACTGCTCATGGAAGACCATCTCCATTTTTCCTCAGTTGACAATAGAATTAGGGGGCAACAAAGAATACCATTGAGATACTAAGCCCACCAAGGAGTTCCCAAATAATCTCAACTTATAGTTAAGATTGTCTTCAAATGCCACGCAATGGTTAGAGAACTTGAAGATGTGATCTCTGAAAGACACATTTTTATCTTCTCTGCTGAATGTTGGGAATGCGAGCATTTTAAAGTAAGAGGAAAGGGATTCTGCTCATCTATGAACTCCAGGTAAGGTTTTTGATAAGTGTCCCTAAACGGCGGTCAAGCTTGTGGCTGAGCATTCCTCATCACCATCCTCCTTAACTCAGCGAACTCATTTCTGAGTTGTTGATTGGTTGTATTATTAGGCAGGATATGAGGAAGTTCCCACTTCGGGCTACGATCATTGCCCGAGTTAATCTCTTTTCTTGCCTCAGGCTTCCTCCACTTGACCTCTCCTCCTTTATTGGTGGTGGCTTATTAAAATGAGGTTTGTCTACTTTGGTAGGCTCCCGTTTCCCACTGGATTCCCCGATCAACTGGGGCATCCCATACTTTGTTCTTTCTTGCCCGCTATGCCCCCTACTGTTTAGTGAAAATAAGGGGTCGGGCAACTCTTCTTCCAGAATTTCTTCCAACATTGGCTGACTAACTCCGAATCCTTCCTTGTTCTTTCCTTTATTCCCCTTTTCCTCAATTAAAGGAAACAAAGGAATAACTAGCTCTATCACAAGGCTAGCTTCTCTCATGATCTCTCTAGTACAATTATTTTCTAGGGTAGAATATTCTAGATCTAGCCTTCTTTGCAGATTCCCTGTTAGGGAACAGAGTCTGCTTATTTCCTTTCTAGGTACTATGGTAGCCTGCAGGTCTTCATTTGTGACCTTTGCTCCTGATTTCTCAAAAGGAGTCAGGCTTTCCATCAAGACAAGTCCTTGTAGATCTTCTAGAAGATTTGCCATGTTTAATCTTAGCATATACTGGGGTGATTTCTGCTCTGTTTTCCACCTAAAGGTTTGTTATTTCCTTCATCTTCTTGACATATAAGACTTGTGATCCCACCGGGCATGCAAAAATTATGTTCGGGCAGGAATTTACCTAAGAAAGGTCCCTAGCTCGAGCACACAGCTCCCCAAGGAGTTGGCACTTTGGTTGGTTGTCGGCCTCCTTCTTGTTGAGACACTGCAAGAGGAAAGCAAAGTTACTTCTGAAAAATGCCTTTGTGGGCCTTAGGTGTAGGCCAAGGCTCGCAATCAAAACTAACTAAGTGCTTAGGCATGCCACTGCCATCTCAGTATGGCAGATGTAGAACAAGTGTGTTTAAGTGGATTACTTGCGCCCTAAGTTATTCTAACTTCTTCTTATCAAGGGATTGTCGTAGATGGGTTAAGTCTACATTAAGTTCATTTCTATGCCTTGAGATCAAGGACTTTTAATTCATTATCTTGTATGTTTTTAAAGGGTGAAAGTCTAGATCTGGCTAAAGTCCAGATCTAGCTTAAGTCATCGGTCTAATTCCCATTCATCTCTTATGATAATAAAACCATTAAGTGAACCAGATCTGAGGACCAATGGAACTTTTGATCACCAAAGACTGGAAATAACTTGAATATATACTGGAGAATACATCATAATACCAGATCTACTAATTGAAAGACGAAACAAAGAGAGTCAGCAAGGTTGAACGTTTTGCAGTCTCTTCTCTTTGTGATTACAGTGGGTTGTGTGTTTAGAAGGGATGGATGGTAAACAAGTTTACACAAGAGAATCGATACTACGCCACTTGGGGTGATAGCAAAGCTTTAAACTTGACAAAAGATGGCTTTTGTAAGAAGTTATCCTGAAAAGGATTGAGATCTGGGCTGATTACAGCTTTTTAGATGCAAATCTGGCTTGAGAGCTGAGTTTGTATGTTTGTTTGTTTGATTGGTTGAGTGTCCATGTCTCTAGGCCCTGTCTTCTCTTTTATAGGCATTTATCTTGGATGTTGCAAGCTTTGCCCGAAAGCACTTCAGTGAGACATCATCTTTTTTACATGTTCTGTCATTCAGAAAGTGTTTTTGGGCTGAGAGTAGGTTGATTTCCATCGGTTGTCACTTCCCTTGTAAGCACCTAACCTTTGCATTAATGAGGGGCCGTCATATTGTCTTGAGATGGATGGATGGGCGTGGTGCTAGGCCTCGGGCAAGTCTCATTCCTTTAGTTCTTTGGGGCTTTCTTTCATTTAAGTCCAAAGTCTAAATATTAACCCAAACAAATGTGTCACCAATAGGAATGAACACGTTTATTAACGCTTAAGTAATAAACCAATCATCAACTTTCATATCCTTTAGTTTCAAAAATTTTGCCTACAAATTTATTCTCCCTAACATTGTCATTTTACTATTCATCAAGTCAAGTCAAAAGGAGTGCCATGGTGAGTACTTCAACGCTAGAGACAGAGACAGATTATTGATTCCCGCTGTTTCCTAAACAATACATAATTTGGTACAATCACACTAGATGAAATTCACACACTCTATGTATAAATCTAAAAAAATATAAAGAATGTGTGTCAATTAGCATTTCCTCAATCCTTCTAACAAGTAACATTTGGGTAAAATATGACGTTTCTATTATAATTGTTAACGTAGGATGAAATTTTGTATGACTTTAAAGAGGCTATTCTTTTATAGAGTATTACTTTATAAAGGTTTGATTGTATTTGCATCTCTCCATGTAGGTATGTATATATCCCAACTTTTTGTAAATAACATATTTTCACCGTGTACATGTTATAATTGAAACTATCCAATTTCTTAATCATTATTTTTGAAGATCATCCCTACAAAAAAAATCAGTCGAATTAGAAATCGTTTATGCATCCAAATGTATGGAACAAATTAATAGTGTGAGTACCAAGTAACATATTCATGGTGAACCATCCATTTACTTAGTACACCTAGATAACTAAACGAACTTTGATTCGAATAGGGCTTTTTTTTAAGGGACAATATATCTTCAAATGATGATTAAGAATCTAAATTGTTTCGGGAATAAAATTTAAATGGTGAAGATATGTTATTCCTAAGGGGTAAGATATGTTCATTCCCCCATGAAAATGCATGTATTATTCTATTTAATTTTAGTATACTAAAAATAGGACGTATCATATCAGTAATTTAATATACTTAGTAATACGGTCTAATGATATTCTTCTACACTCGTAAGTAAGAGGTCTTAGGTTCGACTAAAGGCGAATTTGAACCACATTATTGCTAGCCTATTGTAAAGCTTAGTCCATCGCTCTTAGTGCACATAATATCGTTTGTTCAAAACAAATAAAAATAAAAATAAAAAAATAAATTCTCAATATTTTAAGAAAAAATAAGCTTATTAATTAATTTGGTCCCTTTTTTTTTTTGAGGAAGATTAATTTGGTCCGTTAGTCAACAGACTTTAAGTCCTCCAACTAGATAAATAAAGACTTTTCTTCTTTATTTAAGTGAATAAAAAAAATAATAAAAATGGCTTCAAAACTTTGCATTTTAACTAAAAATCATCTATTAAGTTTATTTAATGATAAGAACAAAATATATATATATATATATATA
>JADOBS010303785.1:0-25109 GCA_015708375.1 Cydonia oblonga | reverse complement strand
ACACAAAAATTGCTTCAAGGTTTTGTCTCTTGAATTTTATTTCACTCATGTTGTGTATCCTTGTTATAACCTTTATGATCATGATGCGTAACTAGATTCATATCTAGGGATTTTGATTTAGCTTTGCAAATCTAATCCATGTTGTCAAGATAAAGTATTCAATTCTCCAATATGCTTCTTGTTTTATTCAATGATTTGAATGTTTAATTTGTATGTTTAAATTTTGTATCACCATTAGGGATGCATACAAATTGTATTACCAAGGTTGTAGTACATGTACATCATGCTTAATCTTTGTTGACATGTGAATAAATGAAGAGAATGCTATGTAAACATCTAGCTATATATTTTTTTGGTTATTGAAGTTTTATTTTTTTATTTTTTTTGTATATTATTAACTCTTAATTTATATTGAAGTTGTACATCCCAATTAGGTTTCATATTAGGAGAATTTAATCATAACCACACATCATATAAGTGGTCATACATATTTAAAATGAACTCTAGAGGCAGGTTGGTTGTTGAATATAGCTTAATTTAATAAACATGGAATTAGCTTTGTAACAACGAACTTGAGATCCCTACTCCATCCCCATTTCCTCTAAATCAGTATATCATTCATTGTTACATTCTCTTTGCATTTTTAAGATACTTTCATGTACAACACAAAACTCAAATTCAATTTTTTATTTATTTTGATTGTCAGTTAGGGTTACTATAAAGCTATTGATTTGTGAAGGTCTCATCAGTCCTTGGGGTTTGACACAAAAGGGGCGTTGAGGGGAGCGAAATGTGCAGTTGCACAGGGCCCCAAATTTGAAGGGGCCCCTAAATTTTTGCCTTCTAAAACCATGTAATAATGTTCTATATTCAAAAATTGATTTTGTTAGCACTTTAAAACCGCATTGTGCATTCTTTATAAGAGTTTTTTTTTTCCCTTTCTAAGTAAAAAAACTTGGAGTACAATGAGATATTTTGAGTGTCAATAATAACATCCTAAAAAATGACAGTTTCTTAATTTAATTATATAACAATTTTATATATTCAAGTGAAACTTTAAACTTAGAGGTTTGAAGTTTTTTTTTCATGTTTGGTTGTTTAAGATAAAACTGCTTTTGAATTATTTAGTGAATGTTATGTTTGTAGCTTTTTTTACTTATCATTAAGGACATTTGTAAACATGCAATCAGTGAGTACTAAAGTTTGTTTTGATTTTTTTTTTTGAACAAACGATAGTATCTACACTAAGGGGATGGGAGAGTGGGCTAAGCCTCACAATGAGCTAACAATAATGTGATTCAAATTCGCCTTTGGCGAGAACTGAACCTAAGACCTCTCACTTATAAGTGAAGAGGAATACGACTAGACCGTAGTACTAAGCGGCTTTGTTTTGATTTAAATGTATATTTTGTAGTATCAATACATTGTCATACTTTTTTAAAAACTTAAAACTATCTTAAGGAGAGCCTCTTTTACAAATTTCGTATAGGACCCACAAAATCTCAAAGACGGCCCTAGTTTGACACCCTTACTTGTATTAGTATACTACCCACATATTTACACTTGAAAGGAAAACAACAGAGACCATTTGTGATAAAAATCAATATATACATACAACTATTATTAGCACTCAAAACATGTTATCTCGCAGTCCTTTGTAAAAAATACAAATGGAAAATAAACATGGAAGAGTACACACTGATCTTTTTATAGTGTCAACGGTCCCTTATGCATATAATTAACTACTCAATAAACTATATATATATGTTCCACCAAATTAAAAATAATTTCGGAAGTTAAAAGACATTAGTTGCTTGAAAGTTTATCGAGTTAGAAATTTGGTTTGTTTTTATGTTGCATTTAATAATTTTGGTATTTTAGTAAGAGAAGGATTATGATTCATTTCCTATTTTTTACTAAGACTCAAGATTACTTTCATGTTCGAAGGAGGGTTATCTTTTGCAAGTTCATCAAGAAGTAATGCAAGGTTTTGTTCTCGCGAGTATTATCTTTTCAATTGGTTGGATGTGATAATGTGGTTATGTTTTGTATTGATTTACGTTGTGTTTGAAATTGTGAAATTGTATTCCATACCAACGATACTCCTTTCTGTAATTGATTAATGAATGTTTCTTACCTTATAAAAGGAAGAAAAAAAATTACTTTTATTTTTGTTTAGTAATTTCATGTTTGTTTCAAAATTAGGTCTTTAAAATACACTTCTTATGATTAAATATAAGAAATAAGTTTTTGGCAAGATGTAATTCTTTTGCTAAGTAGTTTCAAAATTATGTCTCTAAAATACACCTCTTTGTTTCTGTCAATTCTTTTTTACATTGTTTGTTTTAGTCATTGAAATATATAAGAATTGAGTTTCTAATAAAATTCTCATCGTTTTCTCGTTCTTCGATTTGTTAATATAAATTAAAAGAAAAGAGGTTGAGAATATTGTGGAAGCACGACATAAATGTGAGTATAATTGAGTATATGTTTAAACTATTGTTAGTCATGGTTGTATAATTGTATATATTAACGATGAATAACAGATCAAGCATTTGCCTACGCTACATTAGCATTGTACTCTAGCAAACTAGCCTTATTTTTTTAACTTTATTCTGGACCCAATTAGGCAAGTATGCCAATATTTATTATGAGCTAAAAGAACCACTTGTGTTAGTTTATTTTTAAAAATGCCAAAATTGGTTCAGACGTCACTTTACCCACCATACCTCCTTATGGAAAACTCCCATGTAACTAGATATCTCATAATTTAGAGGCATATATATATGATACAAATCCTCATTTCGTGTTCACGGACAGCGAAAGTATAAAAAAAACATTATACTCCAAGGTTTTTTTTTATATTAGCACTTCACATATTAGTGAATACACTCCCATATTACAGGAGAAATCCCAAAATTCCTAATTGACATAACCTTAACTTTAAAGTAGGGTTTAACTGGAGAGTGGGGTGTAGGTAAAAAGTATGGGGTGTGAGGGTAGTAATGAAAAGTATGTGGGGTGTATCAAGATAAATTTTAATTTCAAAAGTAAATATGGGGTTTATTAAGTATGTGAGTGCAGTCAATAAAATGTTGGGTGTGAATAAAACAACCCTATATTTTATTTGGGAGTGAATTCTTGCTCCTTATTACTTTCTTTGGATGAGAAAATTTAAGATTACTAAGGAATGCAAAAATAACGGAATTTTATTTTCTAGAATTTGTTTAGTTAATCTAAAAGAACAATAGATTTTGACTACGGAATTTAATGTGCATATAGAGTCATTAGTATATAAATCAGAAATAATAGTTACAAAATGTGCTAGTAGTGGTGATGGTGACGGCATTGATGATGGTGGGTTCTAACAGTGGTGAGTGATGGCGGCAACCATAATGGTATGTGGTGGTGGCGGTAACCGTGATGGTGATGACGGTGATGGCGGTAGCGGTGGTAGGTGGTAGTGACATGTGGTGGTGGTAGCCACACTCATGGTTGAGTTTTTTTTATACATTTTATTTTTATACTAACTCATATAGAAATTTGAAAATTACTTCTATTTACATGTAATTTAAACTTGAAATTTGGGGAATTGGATCCCCTCTTGAGCAAATGGTGGGGATCCTCATGATCCACTAACAGGAGCTGTTGGATTTTGATCCAACGGCTACAATTATTATAACTTTTAGGGGGACTCTCTATTTGTAGTTGTTGAATCAAAATCCAATGGTCCATGTTAGTGGGTCATGAGGATCCCCCACTATTTGCTCAGGAGGGGATCTAATTCCGGAATTTGGAGGGGCGAAAATGCACTTCTATTTGTTGAAGGAAATGTGCAGCTACTCCTTCTCTTGAGAGGTCTCTTCTTGCTTCTTGGAAAGTTCCCGAGGGAAGAGAGCAATTCCTTGTACTAATTAAATATGTCAATGGATTGATGGAAAACTTCTCTTTTATCCCACTCGGAAGAAAGTGGATGTTGATTACTTTATCTTAGGGGTTATCCGCCCTTCTTATTCTCACCCTACCCGTAGTGAATTTTGGTTGGTGTTAGCATGAAAACTCCGATTCAAGGTTGTCCTTATCATTTCTAATTGAGGGAAAGATAGAGGGATGGTTCCAAATTCCCAAAAAAAAAAAATCCTGCAAAATTTTTAAATTTGTATGATTATGAATTCAAATAAGGAAATTGGTGAATGTCAATTTATAAATTTCAACTTTTATTCAAATTTCAAGTTTATTTCTCTTATCCAAACATAGTGAGAGATGGTGAAGTTTGTCATGAGTTTGATTTAATTTATTACTATACAAATATCAAAACTCAAACTCATTTAACGATAATCAATCAGTTGGTGATCACCACCACTTAAGAATTGAGAAAAGTGAATGCGTAATGCTAGAGAAATTAAATTTGTAAACAAAATTTACGAACTAAATGATGTATCATCAATATGAATAAGCACATTTATCAACTTTTAAGTAGTAATCCAATCATCAAGTTACATGTCATTTAGTTTACACAATTTTATTTACAAATTTAGTCTCCTTAGCATTACCCAAAACATATTTACGTAAATTTGGAAGAGCCTGCCGAATATGGCATTGACATGCATGACATCACCCACGTGTAAGTTTAGCGGGCACTCCCAAAGGGGACACAACGGCCATTCCGAAACTCCGCTAGGGCAACTTTGTCTGCTGCAGTTTTCTATTCGTCCAACGTCTCCCGAGTAATTTGAAAAAAGTGAAAATTCCCAAAAAAGGGTATGCGTATTCCTATACACACGCGTCAAAGATCTATATGATGGGCGGCTTTAAGGTCTCCTTGCAGCTAATTGCTCCACGTGTCATGAACATGAAAACCACTAGTGGTTTTGTAGGCGAAAAGATCGTGGTTTCATTGTCCTCAGGCACACTTTCCTTATATAGCTTTCTGCTGATGTGAATCTTCAGTGCAGCCAGAGCTATTTTGGGCGAAGCCTCGATTTGTCTCCATTACTTAAAAGCTATAGCTGCTTCTTTGAGAACCGAGTAAGCTTTAAGTCAATTTTTTTCTTTCTTTTATTTCCTTTAATTTTCTTTCTTTTTTCCCTAAATTTTAATTCCTCAGTTCCTTCCTTTCTTCTATTTCATTATCGTTTCATAAATCCACCATTTTGATTTCAAACCTGTCCGATCTTGAACTGATTGGAAAATGAATGAACTTCCTCATATAACCTTAGCTGATATAAATTGTTCTCATTAATCTTTCGTGCATATACATGTAATTTATTGGGGCAGATGATTAAATTTGAAGTAGTGAATTAATTGATTAACCCAGAGTTGGTAGGTGACCGATGGGAAGGGGTAAGATTGTGATAAGGAGGATCGACAATTCAACCAGCAGGCAAGTGACGTTTTCAAAGCGGAGGAACGGGCTGTTGAAGAAGGCGAAGGAGCTGGCGATCTTGTGCGATGCTGAGGTCGGAGTCATGATCTTCTCCAGCACCGGCAAGCTCTATGATTTTGCAAGCACCAGGTCTTCCTAATTCTATCAACTTTAATTTAACAATATTTAAGCTTAATTAATTGCATCTGTTATTCATTGTATCTGATGATATGGCATTCATTCATAGCTTGAGATCCATGTGGAATTGAAGTTAATATGGATGATAAATTAGCCTGAAAACATGCATGTCTTGTGGTGTTCATTATTCACAAATGTCCGATAGATTTTGATTGGGAATCACATAAATTATAACATGCAAGGACTACACATTAGTATATTAGAACTAACAATTCCTTGTTCGTAAACTGAGTAGTGTCCTTTTAATTTTAAATTCCTTTTAAAATTTCATACCCATACAACAAGATCTCATAAGAATTATCATAGATCTTATAATCACTTCCTCCTCTTGTGTACCATAATGGTATCTCTTCTCATTTACTAATAAAAATTAGATATGAGTTCTAACTAAGGGAGTACAAAGTTAATCCAAGACACCGCTTAGTCTTAGAGCAAACGAAGATTACACCCTGTTCGACAGGCGAAGCTACCTTATATCAAGGAGAGACATTCTCTTTTGAATGAAGGTGAACTAATACATTCTTTGAAAAGAAAAAAAAGGTAAAATAGTTCTAATGACAAACTTATAAAACTACACGATAATAGCTCCGGTCTCCTTTTTTTAGGAAGTTTAAAACGACCAAAGGCTTAGATGAAAGTGCATGATCTATCACTAGAATATAGATTGAACAATTATTTGCTGGTTTGCAAGGTGTGTTACGGTGTGAGTATAGAATTTGTTTTCTTCCTAAAAATAACACCAATTAACTATTTACGCCATTTCAAATTATATGGGCAATTAATACTTTTATTGTTTCAACACGCATTTCATAATTAATTTGAGTTATTTTGTGATAGGATTGGTAGAGGATCCTCCCTTGTATGTTTACTTCATATTTCAAAAAAAAAAAAAAAAATGTTTCTCATTAACATTATCAAACAATCATCGATTTCTTTATGAATGACCATACAATCTCATGTTTTTGTAGGATGAGAAATTGATATTATTGAATCTGACGTGGTCTAATACTTAATTTATCTCAAATCCTTTCTTCTGGAGGAATTCTTCAGGAGAACTAAGCCAATCGAGGCTAATTCATCCTTATTTTAAAATTGAATTGACATGATTAACTCTGGTAGAGTAACGTTCCATGCTTGGTTTGGTTCGGACTCGCGACTTGCAATATAGTCTAGTGACCTTTTCACAAAAAAATTAGTTTCTCCAGTTATATCACCATTACGTTATGCATGGTGCTGCATGCAATTGGTTGGACGGATTCATTCGGACGCACTTTTCACTTGTTTCTTTTTCCCTTGGTAGGACTTTTTATTTTTATCACTTATATATCATAGGGGAAGGGGAGGATGAGAGCTATCTCTTTCAATATTTCAAAGAGAAGTATACTGTTAGATAAAGAGCTAGTTCAGTGGTAAGAGTTATTAGATTGAGTCTAGTGACCCTGCGGAAATAGAAGTTTATCATTTGTGGTTCATGAGAATGTCTTTGTCTTTAATAAAGAACTAGTGCAAAGGCCGTTCTTACCCTCGAACCCTACAAAGCAGCTGGGATAAAATACTTGAGTGCTAAGATCAATAAATAAGTTTAAGCTAATGCAATTGCATGTGGCGAAGTCAGGAGTTTCAAACAATTGTGTCATAATATCCATCAAAAAATGCTTCGTTCGACCATTTCGTCGAGCACCTAGTAGGCATCTGTCAATTCTTGCCAACGTATGCCGAAAGCTTATACCAACATATGTCGACAACTACTATTATTTATAGAGGCTTGTCGAGGGTGGATGTAGGATACTGTGGAGTAATGTTGAAGACTGTCAAAACTTGTCAACTAAGGTATTTCATTAACAAATGGTGCTCACAATATAATCGCACACAATAAGAGAGAAAAGGAAGACAAATATGATAGAAGAAAATAGAGAAGGAGAAGAAGGTCGCAATTTAGTCTAGCTTAGCTGTTTATAGGGGTCAAATACAATACACAAATAAATACACATGGATTTTTGAAGTTTTCAGGGTCAAGAACAACCAAAGACCCCATACTAGCTCCTGCACTATTGCATGTATATGTTGTTTATGAAAGGAGGTGACAAAGAATCATTCATACAACACCATGACATAATGTGTTCTTGGATTTTGGGTTAGAATTTCCTAGGAGTGAAAGGACAATAGAGACCTACAAATCATGATGAAGTTTGGACAAAACGCTCGAGAAGTACATTATTTATAAAAAGATATGTAGAGTTCTCGACATATTTGGATCCGTATACATCCGTAGGAGTCTTTGAATGAAACAAAAATTTCTGATAATAACAAACTCATGGCATGTTTTCTACTCATCACATCTTTTACTTACTTTAATGAAGTTATGAATCCGGCGAGAAAGAAATATGAAGACTTTTTAGTTAAAATGGTTATTGAGATTTGCACAACTCTTCATTTTGATTCTTGACAATGAAAATCGTTATAAGTGGTCACTGAGTTTGTCCACAGTAAAATGTTTTAGTTATTTCATAAAAAATCTATCAATATCCCTTTAAGTGAAGGGGTTGGTTTGAAAAAAATACCCTTTAAAATGCGGTCACATGGTTGTTCATGTGACACTTTAACGAGGATATTGACAGATTACGGAAATACTAAAATGATTTATGCTGAATAAACTTAGGGATCACTTCTATTAATTTTCATTGTCAATGACCAAAGTGAGAAGTTATGACAATCTCAGAGACCATTATGGTTTAAAAGCCAAATATGTATGGGATCAATAATTGATATGATTTCTTGATTTTGAGGTACTAAAATTACATATATTAAAATGAAACCCACCCTTTATTCACATTCCATATACGTTAGTAAACACAAGCGAAGTTAAAAATTGGAATGATTTGAACACTCATGTTTTAGCAAAATTGGAATGATTCAAACTTATTCATGGTAAGTAAACATGTCATCAAATGTAAGCGAGGGCATTATTTGAGCCTGGTTCCACACCTAAACCGCTAGTCGACCATAGTAACCATAATAGTTCAGTCTGGTTCAATTTTCACTTAAAATGGTGGCAACAACTAAACCAAATCACACCGTTCGAAAGTCAATTCAGTTGGCCAGCCCATCAAGTTTGGAAGATGAGAGGTGGCGAAACTTCAGGTTGTGGAGCTAGAATTGTGACTCAGGAGGAGCCACCCTAAAACGCTTTTCTGATCTAAGAAAAATAAGGATATGTCATGTCATAAGTACTGACCACCATCATTTGGATTTGGTATGATGTCATTCTTGTCATCTTCTTCCTCAACTCAACCCCCATGCCCAGACTCAAATTAAAAGTCCCTTTAAGCGGAAGAATGAAGGGATGGGGATGAGAATAGAATTTTAAAAAAACAAAAAAAACAAAAAATAATAGTACTAAAAGACTTCAAGGAATAAAATTAAAAAATAAAAAATAAAAAAACCAGCCTCTCACCTACTTATTCTCTCTTCCTTTTCTGATCACCTGAATGCCCCAAAACTCACAGCAACATTGGTTAACTGCGTAAAAGCCATTAGGCTTAAATCAAACCTAGTGAAGGAAAAAGGAAAAAATTGTGGTTGGGGCTCTAATACCCTGAAAATCTTTGGAAATTATAGGGGATAACTCCATTTTTTGTGTGAAATAAATGTCAAGGTAGGCCCGGCCCATTCTGGTCTCTTCATGACTCTGCCACTGCGAAACTGCATACATACAGGTGGTGGCCATGATCCAAACATACCACATATCTTCGATATTAGCATATTTGACTCAAACCTTGAGTGGCCTAAACAAATGAGGTTTTGTCGAGATTGAGGTAGCGAGGCTTCGTTAAGGACATTGATGTGTAGAAAGGCTTCGCAAAGGGTGTGACAATGAGATTGCACTGAACTGAGCATCAGACAATGGCATTGAGGGAAGATAGAGAAAGACATATGAGAAGAAAGATGAGGATGAGAAGAGTGCAACAAGAGAGAAGGTTGAGGAGTGATAAGGAAAAGAAAAGAGGAGAGGAGAGAAAAGACGAGAAGAGAAAATGGTGATTGATAGTTTTCTAATAGAAGAAGGATAAAGGTTTTGATTTTTGTGGGTTCTCGAAACAATAAGTGTATTCAACCTCCAGTAAGAACCAACTACATGTACAAAATAAAGACTATAAAACCTCTCTCGTCCAATTCAGTTCATACATATTTTAAGACAAAAATTGTGGACTGAAAATCTATCTTAGAATGTGATGTGGAGCATGATTGGAATTGATTTTTAAAAATCCTTCTTAAATTCTAGTTAGGAGCTCATTTAAGGAGCCTATTGGAGTTGCTCTTATCACATTACTTCAATCCATATATAATGCACATCTACATTAGCGGGAGGGATCCATTATAGGTGCATGCATTTTTGTTTGAATGCTTTGACAACAACAAAATTTTATCTCATTAAGTGGATTCGTTGTATGAATCCTAGAGCGCCACTACGCTCAATTTTATGCCAAGTCTTCCGTTAGCTCCTAGTACTTCATGTCTTTTCTTAAAGTCTTTGTACAAGTCTTCTTAGGTCTTCCTCTACCATTTTTTCCTTGAGTCTCAATCTCATAATCGCATTTTCTAACCGGAGTATCTGTAGGTCTTCCTTTCACATGTCCAAACCACCTTAACCGATTTTCTTTCATATTATCTTCAATTGCGACCACCCTTACTTTACCTCGGATATCCTTGTTCTTAATCCTATCATTTCTCATGTGCTCACACATCCAACGAAGCATTCTCATCTTCTTTACATTCATTTTTTGCACGTGTTGATGCTTGACCGCCCAACATTCCATACCAGAAACCATTGTTGGCTTTATTGTCGTCCTATAAAATTTTCCTTGAGCTTGACATATGACAGTCGCACAACACACCTGATACCCTCTTCCACTATATACATCCAACTTGTATCCTATGATTAAGATCCTCATCCAATTCTCTATTATTTTGCATAATAGATCAAAGATAATGAAAGCATTCACTCTTTGGTACTTCCTGATCTCCAGTCCCTACTATATCTCATTTGGACCTCTATTCTCACTGAACTTCACTCCATATAATCTGCTTTTAACCTACTTAGGCGAATATCTCTAGATTCCAATATTTCCAACCAAATGTTACGCTTAGCATGTACTCCCCCTCCCTCTCCCCCGCCCCCACATTTCATCTATCAGCACTATATCATCTGCAAAAAGCATACACCAAGGGATATCATATTGAATGTGTTCCGTTAACTCGTCCATTACCAATGCAAAATGGTAAGGATTTAAAGCTGAACCGTGGTGTAACCCTATGATTATGGGAAAATTTTCATTTTGTCCTTCATGAGTTCTTACTGCAATCCTTGCTCCATCATAATATCATTTATTGCTTGGATATATGCTACTCGTACCCCTTTCTTCTCTAGAATCCTCCAAAAAAAAAATTCTCTTGAGACCCTATCATACGACTTTTTCCAAATCTATGAAGACCAAATCCTTTCTCATCTTTCTATATCGTTTCATTGATCTCCATCAAAGATAGATTGCCTCCATAGTCGAGCACCCTAGCATGAACCCAAATTGATTGTTTGGGACTCATGTCTCTTGCCTCAATTTATAGGCACTCTATTTCCCAAAGCTTCATTGTATGACTTGTCAACTTAATACCTTTATAGTACGTGTAATTTTATATATCGCCCTTATTCTTGTAAATAGGCAATAAAGTGCTTTTTGCCACTTATATGACATTTTTTTTGTTTTCAAAATCTTATTGAAAAGGTTTTTTAGCCATATAATACCTGTCTCTCCCGAGACCTTCCACACTTCAATCGGTATACCATTGGGACCCATTGCATTTCTATGCTTCTTCTTTCTTAAAGCTACAACCATCTCCTCTTTTAACACTCTTCCAAGATACTCAACTCACCCAAGAAGTACTCATATCATTGAAAATATTATGAAAATAAGGTCTTTATTTGTTTTTAATTGCGTTCTCCGCAACTAAAACATTTTCATTCTCATTCTTGATGCACCTTACTCAGTTTAAGTCTCTTGTCTTCCTTTCCCTTGCTCTAGCTAGTTTATAGATGTCCAACTCTCATTAGTTGGTATCTAATCACTTATACATATCATCTAAAGCCACTAGCTTCGCTTATCTTACGACTTTCTTTGCCTCCTTTTTTGCTATTTTATACCTCACATTTTCATCTGTTTTATCCTTGTATAAAGTTTTACAACATTCCTTCTTAAACTTTACCTTTTCATGTACCTTCTTCTTCCTTCATCAAGATTTCTTTTAATGTGGAGCAAAACCCTTTGACTGTCTTAATACCTCTTTTGCAACTTTTCGGATGTAGTCATGGAATCCCACATTTGGCTAGCATTCCCCTCTGTATCACACACGTATTGGGCGAGTATTTTCTCTTTGAAAGTGACTTGTTTTACTCCCTTTAGATTCCCCCATCCAGTTCTTTGACACTTTAAGGTCTTGTTCTTTCTTTTATCTTTTTTTATACGTACATCCATCACCAATAGGCGATGTTGGTTAGTTAGGCTTTCTCCCGATATAACTTTGCAATCCTTACAAGTTATGCGATCCATCTTCCTCATTAAAAATAAATCTATTTGTGTTTTTTTCTAACCCACGCTTGTAGTTGATCACATGCTCCTTACTTCTTAAAGAAGATATTGGCTAGAAAGAGATCGTATGTCATTGCAAAATCCAAAATGGTTTCCTTCTTCTCGTTTCTCTTCCTACAACCATGGCCACCATGCAAACCTCTATGGTTGCCTGTCTTCTTGCCCATATATCCATTTAAATTTCCTCCTATGAGTAACTTCTTCGGCTGAGATACTCCTTGAAACAATTCTCCAAGATTTTCTCAAACTTTCTCCTTCAGAATCCTATCCAACCCAACTTGAGGTGCATACGCACTAATCATAATGGTGAGTTTGTATTGTCACAAACTTTATTGCTATAATTCTATCATCGACCCTCCTGACATCTACAACATCTTTTGTCAAAGTCTTATCCATGATGATGCCAACACAGTTTCTCAATTTGTTTGTGCTCGAATACCAAAGCTTAAATCCTGAGTTTTCAATCCTCCTTAAGACCAACCCACTTAGTTCCTTGAGGGCTCATAATATTTATCATTTTCCTCAACATAACGTGCATTATTCTACATTCCTAAACGCAATATACTCTCTTGAACTCTAACTTCATGTCATACCTTCTTGGACATCACTTGTCCAGTAAGGTCAAAATACTTCTTCTACGTGTCCTAAGTAAAGTTGATGCCAGCAGATACTTCCAAACAACTTTGAGTAGAATCGTTCAAAAAGAAGTTTCTACCAAACAACTTTGAGTAGAATCGTTCAAAAAGAAGTTTCTACCGCACCCTTACTCATTTAACACTGCATCCGGCTGGCGACGAAGATACAACCCTTGCTCACTTATCAATGTGCCCAGGCCACAACTGCATCATTTCCTGGTGATGAGCTAGCTTTAGCGTAATTTCGTTTATGATTTATTATCACAAGGATGATAGGTGAAAATAGTTTGTTGACTGTTTATTACTTGACAACTTCCCCCTCCTCCTTTATTCGGGCTTGAAACCGGCAACGTAAGATAAACTTACACAGACGGAGTTAACAAATTGCGCTTTGAGAGTACTTTGAGTGCTTTGACAAGGAGTAATAAATTGTGACATGGTGCACATTGGGTGCTTTGACAAGGAATACTTTGAATAAATCTTAAGCGCTTTGACAAGTACTACCAAATTGTGTCATGGAGTACTTTTACAAGGAATAATAAACTAGGCCTTATTTGGTCCTTAAGATTAATTTACAAATCTTCACGGTATATTTGTATATTTAAGGTAAGTGTGACCAATTTATTAAAGAATTAGAAGAGGATTGGACACGTGGAATGAACAAGTTTACTCCGCTTGCACTTGAGCTTGAAGCCTTTTTTTTAATCCTAAAGATTCTAAAAGTAAAGCTTTAGAAACCCTAAATTATATCGGAATCTCTTGAGCCACAATTATATTATCAGCGATGTTGCGCCCAGACACAAAGCTCGCTTGTGCAGGAGACAAGAATTTAATCAGCAAGGGTCTGAGGACTCATAGAACACCTTATTAATCTTATTTCAACTGTCCTTTCAAGCAAGAGTTGTTTTAGATCAATGAATGAGAAGGAAGAGAGTGAATACAGTATAGGAAATGAAGCCATCCAGGTTTGTCTATTCTAATCCTGCCATTTTGAAGGGTATGCGAATGGATAAGTTCACTTAATGTGTAATATATCTTCTATTTCCAAGTCAAACACAATTTGATAATTTTTTCCTTCACTATACGTTGAGTATGGTGAGTTTACCATCCCAATCCAATCCCCCAAACCAAACGAAGCCTTACATCCAAAATGTTGGTAAGTCTTTTTTGTTTTCCTTTTGGTTTTGTTTTTGTCCTTAAAATCTTCTTAGCCTTGGTTGTGTTCTAAACCCTCCACTGAATTTGTAATAAACGTAATCGATGCATCTTTATTGTCTTTATGGATCACAATATGGCCTAAAATCTGGAACTCATCATGTAGACTGGTCAGGATCAAGCACTCTATAATCTACTCATCCATCAGACTATTAGATGCACTATTGTTCAGTTAAAGAAAAGAAAGAATGCTTGTTGCAGTCAAGTAGCTTTAATTTTTTATTTGGTTGATCCTTTGCATGAACAATTCTCCAAAATAACATTAAAACTGAAGCTTCTTGTCTGTTGGTATATGTGTGTTTATGTGTGTGTTCACATGGACGACTGACATTAGCAACATGTTTACATATGTATTGGTTAATTCATGCCAAAATATGTGACCATCTGGAAGAACACTACATGTCGTTGACACGTTAGAAGCAAACACTTTAACCTGTTTAAACTTGACTACCGTTTTGTAGAAACTGCAGCATGTAGAAAAGCGACATAGTCGAAAACTGATGAGCTCCTATGGAATCAAACTAGAAACTGCAGAATATGAACTCCAACAACAGTGCTAGTATAAACAATAATTACCAGTTGCCACTAAATCTGGTCCTAGGATTTTATAAATAGCGGAAGTATTCCGTAGATATGTTGTTCAATCCTACAGAAGGTACTTCTCACAAGCAACAACCCTTGCACCGCAACAGTACAAAGTGTGGACATATTCCTGTTCCCAGTGCAGATTTTTAACTTAACTGACATTGACGAACTATAAACTCTTGTAGAACGTGGTTCAGAAACTAAGGAAAGCTCTTGTATATCTGTAAAATATGCAGTTCAATTTAATCCTGTCTGTATGTACGAGTAATTCTTGATATGCAAATGACTGTAACGTGCTAGTATGAAATTATATAGCAGCACGCTTACAAGAAATGAGAATGAAGCGTTGTTTAAAATTTGCTAAAACTAGTTCTCGTGTTACATCTTCAGTCGCCATGAAATGACTTGCGTCGTCAACTGTCCCAACTATAGAATTAACTAGATTAAGAGTTTAGAGGTCTGAAAAACAAGTTAGGAAAAGGTACAGAAACTTATCTCTAGTTCCCTGCTTGTCTGGTAGCAGATCTGAAAACCACATCTTTATCAGTAACAGCAGCTTACAAGAAAAAAGAAGCTTGCATGGAAGTCTATTAAAAAGTTATAGTCTAAAATGTTACCATGATATGTCAATTTTCTTTCGTTCCATGTCCATATACAGATTCTTGAAATCATATTCCAAATTCGTTTTGTGCTAAGCTCACAAAAAGCGAAGAGTATATCTGATATAAATGTATCTTCTTACCAGCATGAAATCAGTAACTGAACGATACAACAAAGCAAAAGAGGAGCACCATCAATTTGGGAATCCAGCTTCTGAGATTAAGGTATCCTTCAGTTCCCTATTCTGCAAGCTTTTCCTTGAGAATATACTTCAAAAAAAATTTAACATGTGAGTTTCTTTTGACATACGGCTCTGAAATAACAAACAGATCATTCATCAAATCGTACGGCAAGATATGTATGTACTCACACATATCTTTTATATATAAATCTAATAACTAACTTAATTTAAAAATATGTGAGAATAAAGAAGAAATTAAACTCTATAACAGTAAGAAATCTCAAAACTTTACAAAGAAAAGGGTGTTAGGAGAAACTAGAAAGTTAAGACTGCTGTTTGATTCATCATAACAGAACATACGCAGAATGCATCAGATTGTCATTGCTAAGTAATTTAATGAAGTACAGCAGCCACCCCAATGATTTCTAGGACAGCCAAAGGGTACTGGCAATGATGGTTGCTCACTGACGGCTGCTTTTCAGGAAAACGCATTTAAAAATGACTCGCACCTGTAACTTATACTAGACTTTTCTGCAAATGAAAGCAAACAACGATACAACTACGCTCCATATACAACCTGAATTCGTGGATGTATGTTTGGAAGATAGAAGTTGGAACAAATACTCTGAAATAAAGTCTTCATATAATGGTTCAAGTGATCCCATTGGTGGCATTGAATGCACCAATTTAGTAAGTTTCGCCATCAACATAATTCTTATTGAATCTTCATATCAGCTCTCCGACCTAGGGATACAAACATCTGCTCGTAAATTGTATATGCAGTTGAAAGAGATTTGCACCCTCACCCATCCTAAGAAATTATAAACGCTCTAAAAACATATGGTTGGCATGCTTAATTTTTATTTTATGGAAAACAAATATTTTCCCAGCAAAGACAAAGAAACCACAAAACAGGGGACAAGGTGTTCGCTGAATTACACCAATCTAAAGAACAACAAAACAGAAACCAATGAGAACAAAACAGAATAGATGGCATGAGAAGACCAATCCTTACAATCCAAGGAAACTGAAGCCTACCAAGATGTCCAGAGTCGACTTGTTAAAGTATTGGTAACACCATTCCTTTTATTTGTTAGGACACTACAGAAAGCTTCGTTGCATATTACTCCTTGATACAGCATATCATCCAAAATGTCAATCTCCCAGAAGTAAATTTCCAATCAGAAGTCCCGAACACAATAAAAGTGCTGCAATGCATTGAATACCATATTAATAACATGGTAAAAAAGATGAGAAAACGGAAATATAAATTGATTTGGAGCCAGATGTGTATAAACACTGTTTCTGGATCCTTTGAAACAAATACCCAGATTCTACTTCTTTGCTATCAAGAGAAATAACATACAGGGAGCATACAGTTTCAAGCTACTTACTCCTTCCAAATTGTCGATCCAATTTCACCTTCTTCATTTGCATAAGAAGTCGTGATTAAGGGTTGGTCACAGAAGGACAACTGTGATAACAGAGGACTTCCTTGCATAACTAGTTGCCAATTCAATGTGCATGTCGGTTTTGTGATCCCATAAGTCAAAATCATGGATTTGAAGAACTCCAATGACATGGGTCTTCGTCTATAGATAGAGAACAGGAATGTTTTTCTTCACCCTTTTCAAAGAAAGATTTGAGGTGGCAGGACGACTATGAACGAAACAGAATGCCAAAATCAATTCAAATTCAATGTTGTTTCATCAGCCAAAGCCGTGACGCTCTTCATTTGCAATTGCAGAGGAAAATGGACAGTCAAGAAACCAACTGATGCATCATAAGGACGGAGTTCCAACAGCTGCACAGCTTTCGAAATAATTCCATTAAAAGATAGTTCGTTCTTCTTGACAGATCATAGATAGTTCGTTCTTCTTGACAGATCATAGCAACAAAGTTGCAATTTGGTGGAAGCTCAGGCATTAATTCCAAACAGAATCTTGGAACCAAGGAGAAAAGATTGAATAGCTAACCTCCCAAGTTCGGTAACAATGGGGCATGAGGTTATTGCTATGACAAAGCACCAAATATATCTGCTCCCATATGTGTGAAGTTGCTCAGTAATGAGAAATCTGTTCACGATCTCCAGGGCATCTCTTCTTACTTTGAGGTGTTTCAATTCAAGAATGGAGAACAAGAGTCCGAATGCAATTATTGGTAAGGCTCATCCCAGAGGCAGTAATAACCTCGCTGTGAGAATTTTTCCAGTTCCAATTTGCACATAGGTTAGTGAAATCAATGAAATAAATTAAGGCAAAAAACATTAAGGTCGTGCTGGCTCCTTTTTTTTCTTTGATCATATAAATCGAGTTCAACGTCCATACAAAGGCATTATATGTGCATGCATGTGCCAAAATTCTAATCCATCAATAACTCATATTCATGGATTGTTCTTGTCAACAGAAACATCCATGAAATAAAAACTTTCATTCTACTAATTATAAAAACTACGTTGTTATTAAAACTCAGTTCAAGAACAAACCAATTATTTCTATGCATATCACATTTGAGAGAAATTTCAATGCAAACTACCCACAAATAAGCCATCCATATAACCAAAATAAGCTTTGTCAGAGTCTACAAATCAGACGGCTTTTTCTCTAATCTAAAAGTACACTGTAACTCAATGAACAATGCAACACATGATGGAACATTGAAATTCAACCTTTTTCGTTAAAAAAATTGTGCCAGAAGCCCAAAACAACTGGAATGAAGAAAAAGATAGTCCATTTCTCGGTAAAAAAAAAGTTTGCTGATACTGTACATACTGTCAAATCTGAATATTGAATAATGCTGCAAAACTTTGATAAAAGTTTGATGTTTTTATTTTTATAGATGAAACCCCCTCAAAATGTCTTCAATATGAACTCCAACCTCAAGTTTAAGTCTTGGCTATAGCCTCTCTGCCTTGTATCTACGAATGGGTACAACTCTTAAAACATTACGTTCATGATGTACACTTAAATGTTGAGGGAAGTCCGCATCATAAACATTCATAACAATCCACCATGGAAACCTTTCCTTAGGTGGAAATCCATCAGCAAGCTCTCTTTTGCAAAATTTTAGTTCATCTTTTCTTTCTACCAATTCCTTGAGCTTTGCATTTGGCTCGTCAGACTGTCTCCTTTACTGAATCAGCCAAGTTTCATCCTTGGCATTAATGTTCCCAACTTGCCAAATTGACTCATAGTTTTGTATTAGAATAGGTACCACAATGAGTAAGGCCATCAGTATATGCTAGAACTATGGAGGTCTGCTCAAACTAATTTTATGTGAAAGGAATTATTGACTTTGGTTCAAACTTATACTACAGTTTATTCTTCCCTTCTACCAAACATTACCACAAAGTATTTCTTCAACTTTTTGGTCATTTGTGCAACCCTAAAGAAACCACAGCCTTACCTTCAGAGGAAGACCCTTACCAAATGCAGCACCTTGGCTCTCTTGTATCTCCACTAACCCACCCAACTCAAAGCATACCCACTAAACACCTAAGACCTCACAAATACTACTCCAACACCCAAAGGGCCCAAAAATTTTAAGATTTGAGACTTTGTCCCTGTTCCTGGTTTAGGGTTCAGAGGAAAGACCATCACCTAATAACCGACTCAAAGCATACCCACTAAATACCCAAGACCTCACAAATACTCCTCCAGCACCCAAGGGCCCAAATATATAAGGTTTGAGACTTTCAGTCCCTGTTCTCAGTTTAGGGTTCAGGGGGAAAGACCATCACCAAATAAGCCACCTTGAGAGACTCCACTAGCCGACTCAAAGCATAGACCTCACAAATACTCCACGAACACCCAAGGGCCAAAAAGTTTATAGGTTTCATAGTTTCCATCACTGTTCTCGGTTTAAAGTTCAAAGGGAAAGATCCTCACCAAACAAGCCTTCATGTCTCTCCACTACCGACTCAAAGCATACCCACCAAATACCTAAGACCTCATAAATATTACTCCAACACCCAAAGGAAAAAATATTTAAGGTGTGAAAGTCCACATGCCTTCATTTCTCAATATCATTGTCCGGTGCCACTTAATACATGTAAACATTACAATGGGTCTTTATCTCTATATCATGCAAAGAGTGAAAAGAAAAGGGGGAAAAAAAAGATAAAACTGACTCAGAAAATAAAAGAAAAATGTTATAAGTCAATGGATGGACACAATTATCCATCCAAAAGTCTCGTACAAGAAAAAATGATAGTGCAAATCTGAAATGGTTACTTCACCTAACTGCACAATATAAGGTCCAAATAGGAGTTACATTTTAAGTAGCTTTAGCTATTTGTTGCATTCAAAAGATGATATGAGTAAGGAGATTATCATAGGTTAATATAAGCTCATACTTTTCCTTGCACGTTTAAATGTTATACAAATGAGAGTATTGCTCTCACGTATAGTGCTTTAATTGTACTGAAATTTCCAGTTTCGACTTGAAATTTGTTCATTCTATAGTTATGTCTAAAGATGGTACTTTTTTACTTCCTAGTTATGGCAAAGAGAAGCAGCAATGTTGAGGCAACAACTTCAAAACTTGCAAGAAAACCATAGGTATAATGATTTTCCTTTCTATCATGAATACTTTGCAGCATATCATATTTCCTTTCTATCATGAATACTTTGTAGCATATCATAACCAAGAAACACTATCATTAGCAAAGGACGATGAGAAATAAAAAGTTAAAATTTCACAATACAATTGGGGTATTTCGTGTAATTTAGACTAGACTACAAGGCCTTGCCCCTTACACATGAGAAGTTAATGCACAAGTGTCTAAACACCATTTTCACCAAAAAATACATTTTACTAAAGTTGTATAAAAAGAGAATTCAATACTTGTAAAGGCAGCACAATTAGCACTCGTGCACTCCAACTTTGTGTGTACAAGAAACACGAAAATTTACAAATGTCCATTTTGAGGTTTAAAGTGCATAGTAGCATTATCCATTCATAAAGGTGAACTATCTTACTACGTCATCACGAATTGTATATATAAAATTAAGACATTAATGTTCACAGAGGCTTCAGAAGGTGCTATACCAAGAAATTACTTGCTGTTTGAATAATTCAAAGAGCCTGAGTGCACTTTAATCAAAATCATTAGACAAAATTTTCCTACATAAAGATTTCTTTGTTTTGCATCTTCTAGGAGCAATGTTTTAAGAGGCTCGCCTCAGGGCGCGCCTAGACGGCCTCTGAGGCTGGGCGTGAGGGTTGTCGCCTCTATTTTGAGGAAGTGGGCGGAAGGCGTCACTGAAGCCGCCTAGGCGGCAAAGGCGCGCCTCAGGGCGTCCAGGCATCTCTATTTGGCTGCTTTTTTTCTTTTTTAATTTTATGTTTACTCCCAAACCAAAATTTTGACTAGGGTCTTACTTGCCTCATACCTCTTCCTTGCACTGTCGTCTCTCTGCCTTTTTTCTGATTTTTTTTTTCTATATCATATGTGTGATGTATGCGTGCATTGTTATATGTGTGCTCATTGTGCTTTTCATCCTCTATTTAATATATATATATATATGTGTATCTATTATATATTTATAATATATAAGTGTGCTCAGGGTGATTATTGATTAATAATCTTCCTCTTTTTTAATATAATATATGTGTACGCTCAGTGTATATATTAAAAAATTTAGATCCCGTAAAGCTTCGCCTCACACCTCACACCTCACGCCTAGGCCGGACTATCCCTCAGACGCCTCGCCCATGCCTCACGCTTTTAATACATTATCTAGGAGAAGCTTGAACCTTAGCTTCACCAGAAACTCTTTTCAATTTCAACTAAAATTCAACAGAAGAAAAACAGATTAGCAGATAATGCACCTGTATAGTGCAAAAGTGTGGTATAGTGGTCTGAAGAGCTACACCAAACGGAGACTCAGGGTAGCTGGGTCAAATTGGTAATGAAGAACATGAATGTAAGAGAAACAAACTGAACTCAATGGAAGCCATACTGAAGGTTTCAAATTCTTTGACAAACGGTGCCTTACTGACTTTGTTTTAAACAAAGTCTTCATTTCTTATAAACACCAAAGAATAAACAGCAGCTAGGGTTTGTACTCTTGCCTAAGTGATCTTAGGTTCGAATTGTAGTTTTGGATTTTTTTGCTAAGTCTTATTTAAGAAAACATGCAGAAAGTAAAAGTGCTAGGGTGAGGGCTCGAACCTACTCCTTACAGGAAAACAAGCAAATCTCTAAACGCCGGCGCTTTGGTCCATAATTTGTTATTCTACTACAAGCTATGATATATATTATACAAGTATATGAGAAATAAAAGCATGGGCCCTCCAAGACCAGGGCCTGTGCAGTGGCACTGCTTGGACACCCTCAGGCTGGGCCCTGCATATGATTTGTAGAACAAACAATTATAGAAGCTATTTTGTTACTTAAGGGACTAGTGAAAAGAGCTCAAAGAGAAAAAGAATGATCTTATGTCGTTATAGATATAGAATATATAACAAGACTTGTAAAGGAGAAAATTCTTGGTCAAGTTCTTAATTTCTAATGGTCTTTATAAAGGTTTGGATCTAGGTCTCAACCTTTCCTGCAGTGGTTGATAAAAAATTTTACAGGAACTTTTCACATGGTGTACTTTGATATGCACACTTCTTATGATAATTAAATTACAACATGAAACAGCAATTGGTGAACAAGTTAATTGCTAGCTAAAACAAACAACTATGGAAACTACTTTTTAAAACTCTGTCTAGTTGTTTATATAGGGTGCAGAATGATAAAAGAAAATAATAAGATTATAAAACAAACATTTATAATAACTATCTGTGTTTCTTTTCATTGTTGAAATTTTTTTTCAATTTTTCTTAGCCAACTGTTGTTAAGTTTATGATATTGAAGGATAACTTATGCTGCATGCTTGATTATGCTAAATCGAAAGCTGTCGGCTAAATAAATTTTTGCCTTCCCAAATTATTTTTGTATGACATATTTCTGCTATTCCAATTGTATCACAACGAAGTGCTTTCCTTGAAATACAAAATCATTTCATGCATAAAGCCAGAGATATTGCAAATACAATTTTTAGCTTCGTATATAATGTCAAAAATAAATTAAAAGATCCTAAAAATGTTCATAATGCTAATTCCAACTTAATAAAGCACTCTGGTGGAGTCTTTTCTTATTGTTGAATGGACTGCATTGAACCGATTGGCATGTTCCATGATGATATACCAGATGTTATACAATGAGAGCGTGACAACTCTTCATAACAAGTTATTGAATTTTCCCTAAGGAGTGACATTGTTTATACTCGTACAACTTTATTTGATATAGGAATTAAAAAGGGTACGGAGGAGCTCTCAGCTCTGCTATAAATTGTTCTGGCAAATATAGTCTCTTCTCTGATGTTTAGCTGGTAATGCAGCCAGCCCTATCTGTTTTCTTGTTTGGTTGCTGTTTGTCATCGTTTGTGCTTTGCTCTTTCTTTGCGATTGTTAGTTCTCAAATACAAGATAGAGGACAACACAGGTAGAGGACAATACGGTGCTTAAACAATGGGATTAGGTATAGGTGAAAATGAAGAAATAATCTAGCATAAAGATGTTTGGCATCAAACAGAATTGCTATGCATCTCATAAATCCGCCTCACTACCGGATTTAAGATGTCCAAAGTCCATTTTAGGGCCTAAACAATGCTTCTCTCTCAATGACTACAGGCAAATGATGGGAGAAGAGCTTTCTGGTCTGACTGTGAAAGATTTACAGAATCTGGAGAACCAATTGGAAACAAGTCTTCGGGCCGTCCGAATGAAAAAGGTACGAACAGTCGCTCAATTTCTGAAAATCATCTATTTACAAATGTTTCCCATGGGGCTAAATCACAATTTTTACTTTTGTAGGACCAACTTTTAATGGATGAAATAGAAGAACTAAACCGAAAGGTTAAAACCTTGCAAAACTTTGGTACTACTTTTCAGCCCTTTCCTCTTTGTTACTTAAGTAGCTAATTTAAAGTCTCTGCAGGGGAACCTCATTCACCAAGAAAATGTCCATCTGTTTAAGAAGGTAAACCTAATTCATGAAGAAAATGTGGAGTTATCTAAGAAGGTACTGGTTTTGATAACTTAATAAACTTTAACTATCCACGAAAGAGTAATAAAATCTATAATCCAGCCTACAACAAATTGCAACATTTTTCACAACACCTCAACAGAAAAGTTTCACATCCCAGGTTTATGGAACAATGGATGTAAATGAAGCCAACCGAAGTCCCATTCTGACAAATGGTCAAGGTATTGAAGAGGACTCACATGGACCTGTCCATCTCCAGCTTAGCCAGCCACAGCAGCAAAACTACGAGCCAGCAGCAAGGGCTACAAATCTGGGGTATACCTCCTTCCTAAAACTACAGTGTCTATTATGATAATCACTTTTAAGTTTTCATTTTTTGATCAAACCATTTCCGTGATGACTACGGCAGACTACAACTACGCTAGCAAAGAAGATGCATCAGACTAGGATGATGTTGCTTGATTTCTCAAGAACAAGGCTGTTGGATAAAATTTATGTTCTATCACACTAATGTGGTAAAAGAGCTGCCAAACAATCAGCAAAAGGACCTTGATTTGAAAACAATGTTTTGATGTGTGTGTGACAATTAAAGAAACCAGCTACATATGTAAAGATGAGATTCATATATAATAAAGAATAATTGACTTGCACTTCAGATGCACCGCAGCATTTAGAAATCTCTAAGTCTTATGCATCTGTGGAACAAACATGCTCTGAAACATATTGCAATGTTTATATGCGTGTAGTCAATTTTTGTACAACAAAACATGTGAAAAAAAGCACTTGCTTTGACAAAAGATGAAAATATAAAGGGAAAGAAGCAAAACTTTTCAACTTACTGCATTCAGGTTTGGTCCACTTAAGTATTGTATTTCACAAAATGGTGTATGAGGTGTTTACCTTCATGTTCACGCAGTTTGATATTTCACTGACAGCATCTGTAATCATTTGACGTCTTGACTGCAATATAATGTTCACCATGGAAGTAATGGGTAGTTAAGCACAGTAAGCGAAATCAAGCCATTGATAGTTTTGTTTATGGTAAACCATATATAAATTCAATGAAACAACCATTACATGTAAGTATGACAATAAGCAGAATTCTCTGATATAATAATAAATCCACCTCTAGGACACTATAATTAAATAAATTCAAAATTTAAGTTATCAGCGGAAAAAAAAAAAACATGCATGGTCGAATCAAAGTAAAACTCTTCAATGCTGGTTATGAATCTTATGATCAAATGTAGATCTTGGACCAACTTTGGTTGAAACAAACATAAAACATGCCAATACAATGTTTCATTTATCAGATACAAGTGCTGTTGATGCACAAAATCAGCGAAGACTTTGGTACAACAGAAAGTATCAAGTTCGTGACCTTCACTAGATTGTTCCGGTCACTGGTGTAGGTAAGTATGTAAATGGACAGACAGGGAAGCAAACAACACAAGATGTACGTGGTTCATCCAGATTGGCTACGTCCACGGAGTAGAGGAGTTCTTATTGATTGTGAAGGTTTATACAAATACAAAGGTTCAAGCTCTCCTTTAGTGAGTTCTAGTAAGTGATTTAGTACAAATGACATTAGGGATTATTGTGGGAGAATGATCTCCTTTTATAGAAGAGAGCTTCTAGCTTCATTCTGAGG
>JADOBS010303784.1:0-25105 GCA_015708375.1 Cydonia oblonga | reverse complement strand
TTATCTCTGTTATATATATATATATATATATATATATATATATATATATATTTGTATTATTTGTTCATGTATTTATTTGTGAGTTGTGATTCTGTGCAGCTCGATACACTGTGAGGTCTTTCGGTATCAGGCGTAACGAGAAGATTGCCTGCTACGTGACTGTCCGTGGCGAAAAGGCAATGCAGCTTTTGGAGAGTGGACTGAAGGTCAAGGAATACGAGCTGTTGCGCAGGAACTTCAGTGACACCGGATGCTTTGGTTTCGGTATTCAGGAACACATTGATCTCGGAATCAAGTTAGTGCTTCTATATGTTTTTATTTTGGCATTTACCCTCATGGAATTTGTCTTTGTTGAACAATTGTCTTTAATGATTTTGCGAAAATGACATGTTGTTTGTTGATTGGTTTTGTGTTTGCGGTTTAGATTGTATCTTATATGAGATTGCGAAAGTTATGTAGCATGTATATCGGAGTTGGATATGATCATTAACTTAGTTGTAAACTAAGTTCTCACTTTTAACTACTATCGGATTAGAATTAGACCGCCACTATTCAGTTTACATTTCCGAATAGCATGGGCCGGAAAAATCTTTGCAGATTAGCATAAAAATAGAGTTAGATCCCTGTGTGAACTTCGATTGCATTGTTACGTCACTAATAAGCTAATGTTAGGTGTAATTTGGATTATGTTTAGATTCTGAAAATTTCAGTTTTGCTTGAGAACGATATGCGCACCTTGCCCTCCCTGTGATTATCTCAGATTCCCTTAGAACATCCTTTTGTTGTATTTATCTTCTCTCAATCATGTGTACTTTGTGATACAAGCAATATATTTAGGATTCATCTTTACCATCTGTTTTACATACCCTATCCCTTACCAGTTTGTTCTTCTTTCGTCAGGTATGACCCTTCTACTGGTATCTATGGTATGGACTTCTATGTTGTCCTAGAGCGCCCAGGGTACCGTGTGGGACGTCGCCGCAGATGCAAGTCGCGCGTTGGTATTCAGCACAGGGTTACCAAGGAGGACTCAATGAAGTGGTTCCAGGTCAAATATGAAGGAGTCATCCTCAACAAGTCTCAAAATATTACCGGCTAGACAGATCAACCACAATCTCTCGTATTTTGTTTTAGGTTTAGCAAGTTGTTGCTGCTGTTTACCGATTTCCAAGTAAGAGCTAGTATTTTCTTTAAGACGATGTGCGAGTATTTTTGATCTTAAGAGCTATCTGACGCTCTCTTGTTTCAACTCTTTTTGCTTATATGGGAGCATGTTTTATTTCTTGTTTCATTGCTTACTTTACAACCGCTTTGGCTAAACCTGTGATTGCTGTTTTCGGGTTAGAAAACGACCCCGATGGTTTGCTGTTTCCAGCTCAAGAAACTTCGACCTTGGGGTTGATTGAGGTGGAATTTGGGGATCGTTTCACAAAATTTTGACGGCGGTTCTCCTTGTAAAAACCTTCTGCCCTTCTCTCTCAGCAGCCAGCTTTGCCTGCAGTAATTATAATCTGATCAAGAAATAGTATGTGAAATATGAGAAATCTAATCATCATAATCATCGATATTCTATACTGCTCTAATCTAGGGGGGCGGAACTCCGAACATGGATGCAAGGAGGTTGTCACACAGCCATCAACCGACCTAACCACGAAAAATGAGCATGTCTAGTTGCAAAAGTTGCGCACGAAGGAATCAAACAAGATGTTCATCTCATCTACATTACCTTTTGGATTCCTTAAACCGTGAAGAGCCCCCCAAGAATCGATTCAGAATGCGGCCTATCTTCAAAGTCATCGGAGCTAATCTTCTCATCCTCCACAGCCTCTTCTTTTGAGATCGAAGTTTGTGTCCGTCCGAAGAGAGAAATGATCTCTTCCTGGCTCGATGCATTCGATTTTCTGGATCCCCGTTTCTTACTTCCATCCTTGTTGCTCCTCCTTTCATAAAAACACGTGGGATATGTCGCTATATAAATGGTGGGATATGTGTGTTGAAAAGTTAATAACTTAAAAAATAAAATTTCCCACGACTTACATAAAAACAAGTGGTGTAATACATGTGTTCTCGTCACAACTAAAAATTTATCCTCTCGGAGAAGACTAACAATCCCAAACAATAAATACTCAAACCGAGCCACCATTTATTTTATTTTATTTATTTAAATTGTCCACAAGTTCTTGAGGCGTTTGTAAATCACAAGAAATTTTTAGTTGTGACGGAAACACGAATGGTACATCACATGTTTTTATGTAAGTGGTGAAATTTTTAAAATTTTAAGTTATTAGCGTTTTAACACACATAACCCACTATTTATATAAGGTCACGTGTTATACTAACTCGTGTGACGGTCACACTAAACCACGTGCCACTATTTATTTTATTTATTTAAAAATTTATCTTCCAGGTTCCGACTAGTTGAAATTTTCGCGCGGCTTTGTTCGGTGTCACACTTCACAGAGAAACAGAGAGCTATGTTGACGGTGGCCATAACCGCACCGCCAAACTTGTTGTCGATGTCTCCTCTTCCTCGCCACGGAAACAAATCAAAATCTTTCAGACCCTCAAATGGTTACATCTTCCTCAAACCCTCTTCAAAAACCCCTATGTTATGTCCAAATTCGGGCCTTTCTCGTGCCCGATTTCGCGTCTCCGACTCTCTCGCCGCACCCGCCATCACCGGAGCTGCGGACGAGAACGCCAAGATTAACAAGTACTGCGAAATGGGTAATCTGAAATCCGCCATGGAAATGGTGTCCGGGGCTCAAAAATCCGAGCTTGACTTGGAGGCTTACTGCTCCGTTGTGGAGCTATGTGCTGGAATGATGTCGCTGCAAGACGGAAAAAGGGTTCATTCAGTTATCTGTGACAATGGTGTGGAAGCTGATGGGCAACTGGGTTCAAAACTTGTGTTTATGTATGTAAAGTGTGGGGATTTAAGAGAAGCGAGGCGGGTTTTCGATAAGTTATCGAATGGGAAGGTGTTTGTTTGGAATCTTATGATTAATGAGTATGCGAAGGTTCGTAATTTCAGGGAAGGTGTGTACTTGTTTGGGAAGATGCAGGAGCTTGGCATCCAAGCAAACTCGTATACGTTTTCATGTGTTTTGAAGTGTTTTTCGGCACTTGGATGTGTGCGGGAAGGCGAATGGATTCATGGATATCTGTATAAATTGGCTTTCGGTTCTGATAACACGGTTGGAAATTCGCTGATGGCTTTCTATTTTAAGAATCGAAGAATTGAGAGTGCACGTCAGGTGTTCGATGAATTGTGTGATCGAGATGTTATATCATGGAATTCGATGATAAGTGCGTATGTGTCTAACGGTCTTGCAGAGAAGGGGGTTGAGATTTTCAGACAGATGGTTTCTTTAGGGATAGATGTGGATTTGGCTACAATTATCAATGTTCTAATGGCTTGTGTAGCCGGTGGGAATCTTTCACTGGGCAGGGCGCTTCATGCGTATGCAATAAAAGCTTCTTTTGATGAGGATGTCATGTTCTGTAATAATGTTCTAGATATGTATTCGAAATGTGGGGATCTGAGTAGTGCAATCCAGGTTTTTAAGAAGATGGGTGAGAGAAGTGTTGTGTCATGGACTTCAATGATAGCAGGGCACATTCGAGAAGGGCTTTCAGATGAGGCAATTGGATTGTTCTCTGAAATGGAAAGGGACGGTGTTAATCCAGATGCTTATACAATCACGAGCATACTTCATGCATGTGCTAGTAGTGGCTCATTGAAGAAAGGCAGGGATATACACAACTACATTAAGGAACATGGCATGGACTCGAGTTTATATGTCTGTAATACTCTCATGGATATGTATGCAAAATGCGGAAGCATGGAAGATGCTCACTCGGTTTTTTCTCGTATGCCTGTGAAGGACATTGTCTCGTGGAATACCATGATAGGAGGTTACTCAAAAAATTGTCTTCCAAATGAAGCTCTCAAACTCTTTTCTGAGATGATGCAGAAATCAAAACCTGACAGCATGACAATTGCCAGTGTCCTTCCGGCTTGTGCCAGCCTAGCAGCTCTAAATAGAGGTCAAGAGATCCATGGTCATATATTGAGAAATGGATACTTTTCTGAACGGCATGTTGCCAATGCACTTGTCGACATGTATGTCAAGTGCGGGGTACTAGTTCTTGCACGATTACTTTTTGACATGATTCCCGTAAAAGATCTGATCTCTTGGACTGTGATCGTTGCTGGATATGGCATGCATGGATTTGGAAGGGAAGCTATTGCTGCCTTTAATGAGATGAGAAAAGCAGGAATAGAACCCGACAGCGTTTCCTTCATTTCAATACTCTATGCTTGCAGTCATTCGGGATTACGCGATGAAGCATGGAGATTCTTCGATACGATGAGAAATGATTACGGCATTGTTCCCAAGTTAGAGCACTATGCTTGTATGGTGGATCTCCTTTCCCGCACGGGGAATCTAACCAAGGCGTATAAGTTTATCAAGACGATGGCGATTGAGCCAGACGCAACAATCTGGGGTTCCTTGCTATGTGGTTGTAGGATCCACCATGATGTGAAACTAGCGGAGAAAGTCGCTGAACATGTTTTTGAACTAGAGCCCGAAAACACAGGGTATTATGTACTTCTGGCGAACATTTATGCAGAGGCAGAGAAGTGGGAAGAAGTGAAAAAGTTGAGGGAGAGGATCACTCGGCGAGGCTTGAAAAAGAATCCAGGCTGTAGTTGGATAGAGATCAAAGGCAAAGTTAAAATCTTTGTCGCTGGAGACAGTTCACACCCACAAGCTGCAAAGATAGAGTCCTTATTGAAGAGATTACGATTGAAGATGAAGGAAGAAGGCCAGTCTCCGAAAATGCAGTATGCTTTGATTAATGCGGATGAGGCGGAGAAAGAAGTGGCCCTCTGTGGGCACAGTGAGAAGTTAGCCATAGCATTTGGGATGCTGAACTTGCAACCAGGGAAAACCATACGGGTGACGAAGAATCTACGAGTATGCGGCGACTGTCATGAGATGGCCAAGTTCATCTCCAGGACATCTAGGAGGGAGATTGTTTTAAGAGACTCGAACCGCTTTCACCATATGAAGGACGGGAATTGTTCTTGCAGGGGTTTCTGGTAATCTGAAGTTGGAGTTGGAAGTGTAAATCACCTCCCCTTCACTCGGTTGATTGTCCTGTGCATGATTTGGTTTAATTTGAAGGCATGCTATGCTTGTTCCCCAGTTTTGACGTGACTGAGATTGGAAGGGTGAATCAAGCGTGCATATCAGCTATTTTACGGCAGTTAATCGGCTGTCGAGATGCAGTTTGAAACATCGTCTTGTAAATTCACAGATAGATCATAGAGCAAAGGAAAAAGTTGGTAAGCTCTTTGGAAATTAGTAAATTTCCCTTTCGGAAAAGGAAAGGTTTGTGTTTTTATTACAAGATTTGTTTAAATTTTGCTTAATTTATCATTTGAAATTAGTGGGGATTTGTCACGCGCCGGGGCTATTTTTCCAATTTCGAGTTTGGGGAGTGACAATATTTTAGTTTTGAGATCGTATGAACTTAAAATAGTTGTAAAATAAAGTTATTAATTCTTTGGTAAACTTCTTTTTTTTTAATAATTTTTTTTTGTAAAAGTGCTTTTAACAAAAAAAAATGTAATGTATGATTGTTTGGTAAATTTTTATATAAATTAATGTGAATATGTTAAATAATTAAAAATGATATGATATTTAATATGAACTCAAGACTTCCTCTTTTTTTTCTTTAAGAAGTTGTTCGCACTTTTTCATTGAACCACTTGTTGTCGTGGTTATTATTTTGGCCAACTGGCCAAACCAGCATTGCAGTGCCATCAGTATTTGAATTCCAAAAGGGAGATGGATTGTCTGCCCTCCTATTTTCATACCTTTCTTATGCCCTCCTGTTTTGTGCGATCACGGTTAAGTCACGTCAACATTTTATATTAATTTTTTTATAAAAATAATAAGACAAAAAGTAAATATTGACGTGACTTAACCGTGACAGCACAAAACAGGAAGATATATGAATGGTATGGGAAGGGGAGGCAGACAATCCATCTCCTTCCAAAAGAGGCATATAAGGACCCAATTTTACCAAAACAAAAGTACATTTAATCAAATCAAATCCAAAATTAACATTAATGAATGTGCTATGAATATACACAACCAAAAGAAGAAAGAAAAACTTAGAGAAAGCAGAATGAATGAAAAGTGAGAATAAGTAAACAACAATATTTGGCTACTCAAAGATGAGTAGAAACTCCTACTTAAAATTTTTCAAAATTGTTTGTTGTCAATTTATAGAACTTCGTGTTTATAATCAGAACCGTTCAAAGTATAAATCATCCTATAAAGATCGCCTCTTCAAAAAATCAATTAAAAATAAGGTCGTTTAGTCATCAAACTGTTTGAAGACAAATGAATAGTATTGATAAAAACATTACGAATCGTGTATGTATTCGTTACAATAGATTGACTAAACGATTTTAGTTTTAATTTATTTTTTGCATATATGATCTTTACAATGTGAATCATAGTATGAACGGTTCTGATCATAAACATAAAAATCTGTGATTAAAACACTAAGATTTTTTAGTAAGAACTCCTACCCATTTTTTGAGTAGTCATGTATTATTCATAAGTAAATGCTCGTGGCTGAAGGAAGGAAAATTACATACAAAATATATTAGCCGACCGTTGGATTGACCAAATCAAATGAAAATCCAGGGATAAACAAAGGAGTGTCGCAGAAGGAGAAACCATTAATGCGGAAAATATTTCCCTAAAATTAAATCAACAAAACAATGCAGTTTCAAGCTTGATCAACTTTCAACGACAGCATTTCGAGAGAAGAAGCAAGAAAATAACGAGGAAGACAAGAGAAGAAAGCGCAATGGCCACACCAAGAACAACCTTATTTGGCCCATGTTGTCGATCCTGCTTCTGATCATCCTCATCACTGTCGTCATAGTCCGAATTAGTGCTGCCATCCGCCGACGAATCATCGCCTTTCGCCGGCGGCGGTGACATGGGCAGTCCATGTTTGTCGCAGGGAGAAATCCCCAGCTTTAGTTTCGACGACAGAACAGACTGGTTGTAGCAGAGGTTGCTGTTCCCGCTAATCTTGAACACTTGCAATCTGCTAATGAACGACGCATTGAACGGCACGACCCCGTGAAACTCGTTGTTTGCGAGATTTAAGTGCTTCAAGCCCTTCATGTCGGAGAGGAATTTCGGGATTGTTCCGTTGAGCTGATTCGAGCTCAGATCGAGATGAACCAAGTCCGGGATTGCTGAAATCGACTCCGGGATGGCGCCGGATAAAGAATTTGAGGACAAAGACACGTTCTTTAGCGAAATCAGGTCCCCGAACGAAGTGGGTATTTCGCCATTGATGGAATTGGAGGAAACGTTTAAGGTTTCGAGGTTTTCGAGGAGTGTGAGGGAACTGGGTATCTTCCCCCGAAGCTTATTGCCGGAAAAATCGATGCGGGTAAGGTTTAAATTCATGTGTTTCGGAATGCTGCCGGTTAAATTGGCTTGGGAGATGGTGACTGACCTGAGCTTCTTCAAGTTTCCGAGGATGACGAAGGGTCCGGAGGCATTGACTTGGACGTTGGAGACGGTGAGATCGGTGAGGTTTTGGAGGCGGGCGAGCCAGACGCCGGTGAGGCGGCGGAGGGAGTTGATGCAGGTGAAGGAGTGGAGGGAAGCAACGAGGTCGGCGGGGAAGCGGATTGGAGCAATGGGGCAGTCGAGGAACTGGAGGGACTGGAGGGTGGAGAGGGATTTGAGGGCGGTGAAGGAGAGGGCGACGTCGTCGGAGCAGTTGACGAGGCGGAGGGAAAGGAGGTGGCGGAAGGGCTTGGAGGAGTCGCAGCGGGTGGTGTTTGGGGGGAGGATGGAGGGGTTTGTGCAGGGGTCTTTGGAGGTGGGAATGTTGAGGGATTGGAGGGCTCTGAGTTGCTTTGGGTCGAGTGTGCTTGAAGATGGTGCGGATGGTGAGGTGGTGGAGTTTGGTGGGGTGGGGGAGGAGGTGGGAGATGGGGTTGGGGGGAGTGGTGCTGTGGCTGAGAGGGCGGTGGTGGAGAGGAGGAGGTGGAGAAGTAGAGTGAGAAGCAACGGCGGTGGTTCCATTTTAGAGAGACAGAGAAAGAGGGAGAGAGATCTTGCGTGATGGGGAAGAGTGGGAGTGTATTTGTGCGAGGAATTAGGTGTGAGTACTAAGGGGAGAAATTGGGTTTTATAAAAAGAAAAAAAATTGAAAGAGGTCGGAAGCGAGAGATTTTTCAATGTGTTTGAAATTTAAATTAATCTGTCATATGTCTTTTTACTTACGTATAATATATGTGCCTATATTCCGAGTATAATGAAAAATCACTTCTCGAGAACAATGAAATGAGAACTTAAACCAGCAGCCACTAACACCCTTGTAGGCAAAGAAAATAATAATAATCTACCAACTCTCCTCACTTTTATCTTTTTGCAACATTGATAATGAAAAATAAGAGTGGTTGCTTGTATGAAAAGGATAACCCGGTTGAGTATGTAAATCTAATATATAAAGCCGGTATGCTTTTGAACAGTGATTTTTGGTGTCACAAGTTTCATAGAAAAATAATTGGATGGAAATACCCCTCAAACAAAAATATTTAAAAATAGTAAAAAATCATGCATTAAATGTGGTAGGGGTATTTTTGTCATTTTAACAATGTTCTTTGAATAATTAATTTTTTTGTGCAGTTTTTTTTAAATAATTAGTACCTCATAATAGTCTAGCAATAATATGATTCAATCAGTTGTTCATTAAATATTATTTTCTCTATTTTTAAACGCATTCAAAACATCGTAAGAACCGTGTAATGCCAGTTATAAAAAAACTCTTTCACACGCGCATAATAATGTGATTAAATTAGTTGTCAAATAATTGTTTTTTTTTAACAAACGATATTCTTTCCTTTTGTCAATTCACGTATATAAATATATTTAAAACGTGTAAGTTGTGCGTAGCACGCCGTAATTCAAAAAATATCTTCTTCACTCACGTGAGCATGTGCATACAGGCTAATAACCGGTAAAATCAAGGGCTTCCTTATGTGGCCACACGTGTACATTGTTTTAACATATGTGATGCATCTGCTCATGTTAATTTAAAGGGAAAACTTGATATAAGTCCAATTTATTAAAATAAGTCCAATTCCTTAAATTTAATTACTTAATTATCAATAATTATCTATTCAATGATAAGATTTATTATAAAAATCAAATTTCTTCCTAATTATGTCACATCCCGGCCTGGGCCCTCATCACATCCTGGGTTCGACTCCACTATATAGCACGATATTATCCACTTTGGGCCCCAACCACGCCTTCACGATTTTATTTCTGGGAACTCACGAGCAACTTCCCAGTGGGTCACCCATCATGGGAATGCTCTGGCCCAATTCTCGCTTAATTTCAGAGTTCCTACGAAATCCGAAGCTAGTGAGCTCCCAAAAGGCATCGTGCTAGGTAGAGATGGGAATGTACATATAAGGCTTAGAGGATCCACTTCCCTGGGCGATGTGGGATGTTACAAATTATCTCTTTGATTATTTATTTTTATTTTTATTTTTTGTTATTTTTTGTTCTTCCTCCTACTTTAAACCCCATTTATAGATTTTATTTTTAATTTTTATAATCAACCTATATCACAGGTTAATTATTTTTATGTATCTATATGACATTTTTTTTTTATAATCAATGTGTCATAGATTAATGTGTCTTGCTTGTAGGTATATTATGTTTTTTTCCTACCTTTTAATTATGTTTCATATCTCGCTTACATGTATAATATACATTCATATATTTGTTACTTGTGTTAAGGTAGAATGTTTTGTAGATAATTTATGTTAGTATATTAGTTTTTTTTTGTTATAAAATATTAATTAGATTTTTTTGGAGTTGAAAAATGCATAATATTAGAAAATTTTAATTGATTTTTAATATTAAAAAATATATAAAATAAGTATAAAAGAAATAAAAACATGTAATTAGATAACTGGACTCACACCTAAAGACCATCTATATTTTTGGACCTAGATCTAAAAGCCCCAAATTTAAATACAAGAACATGTTAATGCAGTAATTAGTCAAATAGTAACTAGTAAGTAAATGGCTTCTTAATCTGACAATATTCTTTTAAAAATTTAGTTTTCCGTTAAAGGCAAAGGCCAAATAGCTCGTATGACATTTGTGGGATCGAGTAGGTCCCACTCAGTTCACACCATTGTGAGTTTGTGAAGCAACCGTACCCTAGACCATCTCCAACCGAACGAGGGCCAAATGACACATTTTAGTCATCTGGCCCTTCAAAATATTAATATTTTAAGGAACAATCAGCTAGCCGTTATATTTGAAATTTTGGCCTACCATTCCTGTCGGATATAACTGACAGGAATAAGTACAATGCTGTCGCATATAACCGACATGAATAATGAAAATTTTAGCCCAGCCTGGGGCTGGCTGAGTTGAGCCAACCGGTTAGCCCTTTGGCCATTTTTTGTCTAGTGGGGCCCACGATCCCTTTGGCCTGGCCCTCGATTGAAGACGGTTTTTTAGCTATTTTCGGCCCTTTGACCTTCTGGACTCTTTGGTTGGAGATCGTCTAAGCTCATTACAACGTTGGAGGAAAACTTTGATAGAGCTGCTTAATTAAGGTAGCTCTTGCACCAAGTGTAACTAAAAGTTTAAAATATGTAAGGTTCTCTAATTTTGTAAAAGCTGTTCTGCAAATGACGTGGTCAAAGTGCCAAACAAAAAAATTTCTCCACATCGTCAATGAGTCGAGAAAAGAAATACTTACAAATGCAATGGACAAAGTACCTTATATATGTGTCAATTCATTACAATTACATCTTCTTACACTGATATTGTAGGGCAGCAATGCTTAAATCTTTACACACTGATTGTCAAAATCCAAAAGAAAAAGGAAACAAAAATCATTACAAAGCTTTCTAAACTACAAAGAGAAAAATCTGGCGGGCAGTTCCACAAAGAACTCACTTGTGATTCCCAGAAATCAAGTTTTTCCTCGCATTCAAACTATAACGAATGCAACATCGTGGAAAACTTTGTCGTAATTTCTCAGCAATCTATGGAAATGCAGCTTTGAGCAAGCGTTGAGCTGTCCACTTTGCTCACAAATGGATTTATCTTCACCCAAACAAGGGAGAAGACAGAGGCCAAGAGCACTGACCACAAAACAACGATGGTTGGAGTCCGGTTTTGGCGTCCCATGAGACCCTTGAGGAAGGGATATAGATGAAGAATCACCCAGAAGGCAAAGAAAACCTTCCCGAAAAGTGGCCCCCAAGCTTCGTATCCCTTGTTAAGGGCGTCCGAAAATCCTGCAACAACACCAACCATGTTGACAATGAGGAGTGTAGTTGGGGGAATCAAAAGTGTTGTCCATTTGATCAGATAGAGCTCTCCGAATTCTGTGTCTTCGGCTGATTTGGTTGTGACGGTGAAGTTGGTGTCAATCCCAGCCAACATCTTTAAGAAACCTTGGAAGACGGCGAAGAGATGGGCTGAAACACCTCCGATCACCCAGAACTGCTCGTTACGCCATAAGTCCTCAATGCGGACTCCACTCCACCTCAACTCAAGCACACTTGTAGCAATGATGGAGATGAAGAGGCCAAGAAACAGGGCACTTGCCAGGTTTGTAAGCTGAATCAAAGATCAAAAGAATTATTCTTAACTCGATAAATGCAGTGGCCAAGTTTCTTGCATATCAAGAAACACATTCAACAGTTTAAAGCTATTGATGTGCTAGTCTTTCCACAAGCGTGGGAGGCGTTTTATTACGTCGGTCTACGACAATGAATGCAGAAAAAACTTACTGTTGGGATGATGAATTTTCCTGTGAGAAGGCATATTGCAGGGAGTGTGCAGTAAGCGACGAGAGGGAGGGATGTGAAGGGGTAAACAATAGTGTTGATATATGCCATTCTCTGAAGCAATTTGAGGCGGCCTCCTGCAAACCCGTACCAGAGAGGACAATGTCTACTGAGGAAAATTTCCACCGAACCCAGTGCCCACCGAAGAACTTGGTGCAGTCGATCAGAAAGGTTAATGGGAGCTGACCCTTTGAATGCAGGCCTCAAGGGCATGCAGTAAATTGACCTCCATCCACGGCAATGCATCTTGAAACCGGTTAAGATATCCTCAGTGATTGATCCATATATCCAACCAATCTGTGGAAAAAAAGAGAATATAAACCATTTAAATAGAAGAACACTGCTTACTGAGTAGCAGCCAAAATTCGTGAATAAGCTTCTAAAACTTCAACATTCCGATCAAGTAGTTCTACAAAAAGTTGAATAGTACCCTACCTCTTTTCCCCACGCGGTCTTCTCTTCATAACCACAGCTAATGACGTGAATCGCCTCCTTGATCAATGTTGAAGGGTTGGAAGATTCGGCCACTCCTCCATTCTCCATTAGAGTAGATTCGATGAATACAGACGATAAGCCAAAAGTTTTCTCAAAGCTCGTCTGCGAGATCAGCATTGACCTCTCAAACTCATCATAATCTGCATAAGAAAGCACAATATCTTTTATATACTGAAAGCCCAACTGCAGGCCATTTGTCTAAATCCAGTTTCAATGAAGGTCTAGTGACATACTCTCAATATCGCGGAGGTTAAAAATGGCAGCATCAAGCTCCTCCTGTTTTGCATCTCGATAAGCCTCTGACACATCTTTAGAGGGCTTCTTAGAGGGACAGCAACAAGAGCAGCAGCCACACCACGAGCAGGAGGATGAGGAAGCAGCCTTGGATAAGGTGGGCATAGAAGGAGGACCGTACCCATAAAGTGCTTGCCTGTTGAAACAACATCCTGTCCCCACATATACTGGACCTTGAATGCCATCCAGTCCTTTCATGTTAACCTGAAATTAGAGATTTGTATATTTTCAAAACTTCAATAGTTCTTTACAATTGTGCAGGAAATGTAAAGTTACTGTCAAAATGTCGGGATATGTATGATAGCATTGAACTCACATCAAAGAAAACTGTGTTGCGATTAGCATATCGATCACTGCGATCAATACCATCAAACCTCTGAGGAAACTGAACATAGCATACTTCTCGACCGACTTGAGGGTCCATCAAGAAACACATTGCCTCACGAATTGCCTGGCTGTTGTTAACGTAGTGATCACAGTCAAGATTGAGGATGTATGGGGCATTTGTGAGAACTGCAGACACCCTTACCTGTATCAAGCCAATCAAACAAGTTAAAAAGGAAATTTTAGAGCACTCGGATGGGGTATTATCACTCTTATAGCATGTATATATACCAAAGCATTTTCAGCACCAGCTTTTTTGTGATGTGGGTAGCCGGGTCTCTTCTCTCTCGAGACATAAACCAATCGAGGAAGTTCATTTCCCTCGATGTCATAGGCACCGCTATGTCCAAGGAACACCTGAGAAGGGTAAAAAGAGGAGTTGCATTTCAAAACGCTTTTCAAAATATAAGGTATCGCTACTGTCACTTTAAAATGGTGTTCCCAGATGAACAGAGTTTTTAATCATATATTCCAGTTATTTTTTAGCTCAATTGATCTGTACTTGACTCGGACAGATTTTGTTTAGATCATAAAAGAATATAGGGCTCGTTAGAGAAGTATAACATTTTCAAAATTTGAACTAAATAAACCATAGGGTATCTGTCTACCTGGATCATCCCAGGATGGTCACGCGAGTTATTTCCTGGCCATGGAGTTCCATCTTGCATAGTCCATCCTTCTTCTGGTGTTTTTTGAGCCTTTGCTACTAAAGCATTCATTCGCACTTTGAACTCTTCGTAATCTCTCTGTAAAAAGTTATGAAGTTACAGTTAACAAAAGCTTTTTGATATTTAGACAAACAACTAGTACGATTGCTTCCATGTGATTTCGATATCATATTATCATGAGTATTCAGTTGAAATTAGAAGAAGCTTCGGCCATTAGGTACGTACTTTCATCGCTCTGCGCTCCTTCACAAAAGAGGGTTGCACTTTATCCTTCAAGTAGTCAATCCTTTGTGAGAAGTAAAACTCAGGTGCACGTGGTTCAATTGAAAATTTCTTGCAGAAAGGAACCCACTTTGTTGCAAATTCAGATGTTTCGGAAAGGGATTCAAATGTAAGCATGGCAGCACCATCATCAGACACATAGCAGGAAACTTTGTCCACAGGGTAGTCTACAGCAAGGATAGAAAGCACAGTATTGGCAGTAATCAAGGGCGGTTCTTTCAATGGATCAACTGTACTCACGAAGAAATCCACAGCAGCAAGCTCGGAGGGTTCACCCTCTCTTTCAAACCTGGCATGGAAGTTTATACAACCATTCAAATGTACATCCAACGCGAAAACATCAATTAACCTAGCTTGGTAACCAGGTTAAAGCATAAGGAAAATCAGTTGAAGATATATACCTGGCAGATAACCTGTCAGTAAATGTAGTCCTATTAACTGGAGACCACTTAGGAAACTGATCCAACACCCAAGAAAAAGCAAACCAGATCTCACATATGATCGAAGTGAACCATAGACCGTAAGCACTATCAACAGGATTTGTTACTCGATAATGGAAGAAAAGGGCGAGAATGATCAATCGCATAATTATAACAATTCTGTATGGTGTGATTCTGTTAGATGGAAGTGGGACGACAGTTGAAAGTGGTTCCGCAGCCTCTGATGAACTGCATAGAAGGCCATAATTCAAACAACAGACTAGTTCAAAATAAATAAAGCTTCAAATGTTAAATATTGCATGTGATCCGAAGTTGGAACACATCCAAGTTAATACTTGCATATTTGTTCTTTTGCTTTCTTTTGAAAATTAGACTCCGACACTTCCCAAAATATTAACATGTTTCTAACCATTTCATTAACTGAGTCTATGAAGAATCGTTAGGATACTGAGACGAAAGATAGGAAACTGAATACCACGAGTAAAACCTACTTATATTTCGATATGTAAAGTTCGGAATACTCGGAATACCTATGTGAGACATTTTTATCTCAACCTAACTCATAGAGATGCATAGTACATTGCGAATGCTTTTTTCTTCTCTTTCGTGTCTAATATTTGGAATCGCAGGATTACTACGAACATGAAATAACAGCATGCGAGTCAAACTCATCTCGTCTAAGCCAAAAACAACAGATTTTCCTTTCATGAACACCTGAACCTTTGCATGACATAGACAACAGCGTTATGGAAAAAGAATCGAAAACACGAAGCCTAAATAAAAAAAACTAGCACCGTATACTTTTGAAACTGCTTTATCATTTTTGTTTTGTAGTATCCTATATATTAGCCCACGATTTGATTGTACTTACTATTCCTCTGTCATCTGCTTCTCAGGTGGAATTTGAGCCTCTTTTTCCCCCTTAGGTGTATCCTTTTTCTTCTTGATCTTTTTATCCTTCTTATCCTTCTTGTCCTTCCAACTTTCCACTCTATTCTTCCAAATCGGATTGCCAGATTCATCGTTTAATTCTTCAAGGATGACAAAAAGAAAAGAACTTAAATTAGTACAAATGAGACCAGGGAGCTAAAATCATTCACGAAAAGAATTATGACTCACCACTATCCAACGTAGACACACTGCTGATATGCCTAGCATGAATTCCTGTATCCTGCTGAAACAGGTATAAAGTATAAACATTAGCAAGCTGTAAGAGTACTTAAAAATTACAGAGTTGCAGATACACGTTCGTACCTGTGAATTATTCAGGTGAGCTTCCATTGTGGATCGAGTGCCTGACACCTTTGTTTCATACTCCGCCGACGGGTTATCTGAAGAACTTAAGAGTCAATATACGGCTTAGGAATCATGAGAATGAAAATCACGAGTTTGATTATGTAACTAGCCGAACAAAACATAGATGTCACAATTATCAATCAAGACCAGAAAATGAGCCCATTTTTCAATCTTCTTCTGAAAACTCGAAAGGATGCAATTTTAAAACGAGTTTTCACCTCTTTGCACATTTGGGTTTCAATTCAAAAATCCAAATAGCACATAGAGGAACCAAACATTGCAGATGCAGACACACAAGATTAACTTCCCTAAATCAGCCAAAGAGAGAAAAAGTTTGATCTTAATCCACCATCAAGAGTGTGGGAACTTGATCACTATCCTAGAAGTTGTTCCAATGTGATCAACCAAACTCTTTCTACAACATACATAGATCAGAGAAATACAAGAACTAGACATACCGTCATATGGAATACCACACTGCAAGCAAACTTTACGTCCGGCCTTGACATCATCATCGAAACAAGCCTTGCAAATGGGGAAATTACACTCGTGGCACGCCACGAAAACCTCCCCATTGGCACCAAGCCCCACCTGCTCGCCGCAGACATTGCACACAGGAGCCACGGACTGCATCATTTTGGACAAATTCGAAGCCTTTCCTCAATTTCCAGAGAAACCCAAAATTCCAAATGATCCTTGGAAAAAGGGGTCACACTCCACTTGCCAATCTGAGACCTGTTGCTGGTTTTAATACAAAATGCCGAAACCCCATGTTTGTAATGGCGAGAAGGAAAAGGTGGATGGAGAGTGGTGGTTGGAAGGGTGTGTAAGTTGGGGTGTTGGTGTCATTGTTTTTGCAGAGAGAGGTGGGAAGCTTAAGCTATGTATTGCTTTTCTTTTGTTTTTGCCTGAAGGAATGAGATTTGAAATTTTTGCGGGAAGTCTAAGGAAGGTTTCGGTTGGGCAAGTTACATCCTTGAACCAACCGACCTCTGTCAACCTGTTGATATTTTCCCACCAAAAACCTCGGATGGACTGGAGTTGGGAACCTTTCTTTGCAAAATAAAGGCCCTACAAGCATGCCTTATAAAATGGCTTTGGTAATTAACACTAACAAATGCCCACACACACTCTGTGAACAATTCATTTCATTTTGTTTTTATTAGGAAGTGTGATTAGTTTTTTAAATTTTTAAGAAAATCAGTAATGAAAATTAGGATAATGATGAGCAGTTTTTATTTTATTATTTTATTTTATTTTTAATTCTTAAATAGAGCATGCTATACTAACTTGGCTGTGATGTTATGATAAAAAGTAGCAAAACTTATGTTTACATAATTACTAAATTGTCCATACTTTTTTTATTTTTGTTCAGTTTTGTTAAGGGGTGTTAAAGTAGTAATTAGAGTTTTAGTTGACAACCAAGTTCTATTAATAGGTAGTTTAGATAAAATTAATTAGGGTTCTTACTTTTCCTAATCTTTAAGGATTTAGCAGTTAAATTTGTACTTGTAGTAATCACAAGCGTCCAAATTTGTGTTATTTCAAATATTTGAACCACATTATTATAACTAGCTCATTGCAAGGCTTAGCCCACTCCCTCACCCAGTTATTGTTAATATTATCATTTGTTAAAAAAAAAAATAAAACCATTTGAACTTTGTCACACAGCTAGGAACATTACTCCACTTTGGATGAGATAAGAAAACAAAAAGGTGGTGTTACACACACTTTTTTATCTTGTGCATACTTCTTATTAGCTTTTATCTTTTGATACTCTCCAAGTCATTTGATCCGATAACCGAAAATCGAGAGGTGTGGAAGGTAAAAATGAGTGTGTAGATAACACTACCCAAATAAAATTGAGAAATGTTGAGGAGACTCTCTCAAAATGGGACTCTTCATAGACTTTTCGTTACCTTACAGATATTTCAAAGAGAGTCCCACTTTTACGAACCTCCTTATCATTTCTCAACAAAATTACCATAAATCGGATATAAAAACATACAACTTCCAATCGGTGACAATTTCACAATTAATTCATTGCATAGATGATCTTGAACTTGCAGGTTTATTGGGTAGAGGTTCTTAAGTACATCCTCCTCTTTTCTAATTGTGAGACGTGTAAGAATTAGCCAGGTACTTTAAAAAGTAGAGATTCTATCATGTCATTATTGTATTTACCCATATGAAGAAGGGAACTTTGAAGCCCGTAAAATCCTCTTCACGTTCTTAGATTAAGCATATTACGTCACTGTGGCATTGAACTCATTTTTAAGATTGCATCTTTCAAGGCACAATATGCAAAACAGTGAACAAGTTTTCAGATACATATCCAGGAACGAGTTTGCCAGTCATTGATTGTGCAGCTTTAATCTATGCAACAGAATAGACCTTTACCACCTTTGTTGTATCACAAACAACTAGGTTTTCCATATCAGCCGGAGTGGTGCCGAGCCAGTTGACCTGCCAAGGCAATCAATTCAAATGGGGATCACCACTGCTTCCTGCATCAAGACGCTTGGTCCAATCCCAGACCTTTACCAGCTTATCATTTCCACCTGAAATGATAAATCTTCCTCTGTCTCCAGATAACGAAAATGCTTAAATAACATGTACTAGTCAATACGTGAATTAAGTTTCCTTGAACTGCATTTAAGTCTATTACTCACACGCATGAGACGGCAGCTGTGTGACCGCTGCATGAGTAATCCAAATGCAACCTTTTCCTTCCGTTTTGATCTGGGTTTTCTAGATCAGTATCTTTCGATCTTGATTGAGATCCTTTCGAAGGTTTTTTAGAACCTTCTGACCTCAGGGGTGCAAGTTCAGCTTCTATATTAATCACATCAACTGCACCATCACCCCTAGACACAACGCAAACCTTGTCTTATTTGTCTAACATATCAATTTCAGGAACTGCTATTGAGTGAACAAAAGCAGGATACACTATTAGTTGGCATCACCATTATTTGTGTCCATTAAGCCTGCAGTGAAAATAGCAAGCAAGAGTTGTACAAGAAAATCAATCCAACCACCGAACCGATTTCTTTTTCTTCTGTCTTAAACTTCTTATAAAAAGAAAATTATCAGAATAATCATCATATAAGGAGCGAAATAAAGTTCATCAACGTGTTGAGAGGGCGAGTGACAAGGCACGAGTATGAAATAAGCATGAAAAAAGAATCATATTTTGAACAAATCTTCTGCAGTCGAATATATTCAATTGCAACAACATTTTATGCATGTGAACCCTTTCTTTTTGTAAGCATACGTGAACTGAATAGGAACCTGCATAAATTGACAAGACCTATTGAACAGAAATTTCCCTGGGTATTGGCTATTTTGAATTTTTAGTATGGTGTTTCCTAGTTGTGCTTCTCTGCTTCGAAGTCCTATATATATAAGCCAAAACTTAGGCAGGCATTGAACTTGTGGCCAATAGCAGGAATCTAACTCCCGATGTTGCTGCCTTGCTAAAAACGCGTCGTTTCACAAGAAATGGACGACTCATTTGATGCATATGTGGAGGCTGATTAGGACAGTTGGGATAAAATCAGACCCAGTTGAACGGAAAATTTGCACACGTATTAAACTATGATTGAATATAATTGTTTCCAAGGAAGAAGCCAACTATGTTTCTTGGTAAGCTGGCATCCATAGTGTAACGTTGTTAATAAAACTTATTGACATATTATCAATACATTATCGGCCATATCTTATTAAATAATAACTACGCTCGTTCCTTAGTGTCCTCACATGGGATTTCTTCTGTTGGGTATTTTCATCTTCTTCCGTGCAGACCTAGACACAAAAGAGTTTCCCCACCCCACCCTCTCTGATTTTTCCATGTTCACCCAGCCCTATTTTTTGTCTCCTCTCACCTTATCCGGTGACCTCACACAAGAACCTCTCAACAAACTGACACAAAACTATTATCTAGTTTAATCAAAGAATGACAGAAACAACAATAAAATTCTTAATGCAATTGGAATTAAGTACGACCTTAATCTCATATCAGAATCATTACATTGTCAAAGGAAAGCCCAAATCAAGCAGCTTAATCAGTCACATACGAGATTAATGTTGAAGTGTGCAATTAGACAGTCCTAGAAGGCTAAAAACGAAATGGTTATCAATCAACATTGTAAGCGATGACAGTGCAAGCAACAGCGTAAGCCCATGACTTGAGATGCTCTTTCATAGCCATTTTATCACTGATTGAAGGCATCCCATAATTTGCACTCGGATACTTTCCAAACCTCCGATTGTTAAACCCACAATTCCCATCAACCATCCGATCCGCACGATCATCGAAACCCAACATTTCAAACTCTCCAAGAATCTTCCTCTTATTTCTCTGCAGACCCTTCTTCCTCCTCCTCTTTGCCTTCACCGTTGACCTTGGACTCTGAGAATCATAATATTCCACCACCAACTGCACGGAACCTGGCTCCACAGTTTCTGGTTCGTCACCTTTGGGGCACATTGGGATAGACATTTCAGCCACTGGCGGCGGCTCCGTTCCCTGATTTTGAACAATTGGTGACATGGGTTTGGACGAGAAGACGTTGCCGAAGAACCAGAGCGAGTCAAAGCTCTCCGCGACTCGCGAATAGTCCATGAGGAATGACACTGAGTCAAGGCCCGAGCACAGAGACTGCAGAGGTCTGTGTTTGGGCGACACTTGCACTTTCGAGTTGGACGTTGGACTGACGTCAAATATTCTCATCGTACGTTTTTTGATTGACCAAACTGACTTTACCCACCTGAGGGAATCTGCGAGGACTCTGTGAGGGTATTTTGGTCATTTGGGGAGTAAACAGTGGGCGGCAAGTTTATGTTGTCCGAGTAAGATGGATGATGTTAGGGAAATCAAATTTGGAGACTAAATTTGCAAACTAAATTATATATCAACAATAAGAATAACCACATTTATCAATGTGTAAGTGATAAATCAATCATTAACTTCAATGTCATTTAGTTTTTAAAATTTTGTTTACAAATTTAGTCTCCCTAGCATTACTTGACTAAGATAGGCCATAAAGTCATCCAATGGTTTAAAATTACGTGGGAAATGATATGATTCCATTAATAATTGTTAGTTTGGAAAGGTTTTTCAATGTGACCGGCATACGAGATGGTACATCATGTGTCACTATACAAATGGTGGGATTTGTGTGTTAAAAAATAAAATTTCCCACCACTTACATAAAAACACGTGGTGTATCACTTGTGTTCCCATCACAATGAAAAATTTCTTGTTAGTTTGGACAATTTACTTTTTTCGGGAGATGGTAAAAGTGTATTGGAACTTTAATCTAAGATTTTGTTTATTAGAACGTTGAGAAAACTCTCACAAAGTGAAACTCTCTATCAATTTTCTACTACTTCACAATTTAAGGTAAATTTCCGTGCCAACATTATGAGATATTATTTATAAAAAATAAATTAATTAAAAAAAAAAAAAAAGAGGTGAAAGATTTTGTTTATTAGAACGTTGAGAAAACTCTCAAAAAGTGAAACTCTCTATCAATTTTCTGTTACTTCACAATTTAACGTAAATTTATGTGCCAACATTATATTATAAGACATTATTTTTAAAAAAATGAGGTGAAAGAGACTTTATTAAGAATTTCAATTTTGAGATAGTCTCCTTAACATTTGACTTTGTTTATTGTTCTTGACCCTTGAGTTTTCACAACGTAGACTGACCATTCCCTACTTTCAAGAAAAACTTATCTATAAATTAATAATCTTGAGATTAAGTAAAATTTATTAATGTAGCAAACATTAAGTGATTAAGTAATTAAGTAATTTATTATTAATTAATTAATAAGTTATTAATTTATCAAGGTATAAATATATGTTTCGGAAGTTGGAAGTCTTTATAAACACATAGAATCATAGATAGACCTTCCTTCGTTAGCCCTTGGAATTGAGTCTTCCTTTAAATTTGGTTTGTTTTACATTTATTTTATTCGAATTACATAGTTAATCAAATAAAAACACAGGTCAAGTAGATACTGTTTAATTAATTCGTATAGAGCGTGAGGTTGCTGAGAAAGATTAAGTGAATCGTTTTTTTTTTCCTGTTGGAAAAGATTTTTTTATTTAGAAATATTGATTATATTTGGCATCTTTTTGTATCTATATGTGTGTGTGATTATATTAAGATGTGAATAAACCAGCATGACTGGGTCTCAGGGTCAAGTAGTCACACCCTAAATACATCATATTTTCGATAATATATAACCTAATTTCCACAAGTTCACTGTTTCACCGTTCACACCATATTTTTTTTGTGTGTTTTTTTGTTTGATTTTATCTGTATGCTCAATCTTTAAGCGACTTCATGCGTATCCTGCAGGGCTGGTTCATTGATTTCGAAGATCCTGTGCAGCCAAACAAGGCTACGCATTTCTTCTTCCTTGCACCTGCACAGCCTCTCACTCCCTTTGCAATTTGCAGCAGTCGGATACCCTTAGTCCATTAGGCCCTGTGCAGTCGCAACAAGGATGGTCGCCGAATCGTTTCCATGCAGAATCTCGGATCAAATAATCTCAACCGTTCATTTAAAATCGTGCAGATGAAATCACTCTTCCTTTTTAACCTTCTCACTCTAAACCCTAAATCGTGGGGTTTAGGGTTTTGTTGTTTGACACGACACTAAGTCATTGCTTCATTTACCTTCGTTGACATTTCCTCCTGTGATATTGTCATGCTGAATCCATCGAATAAGTCAGCCCAGGTGAATTAACTGTTAATTAAATATAAATTTTTTTTATTGCAAATTATTGGCAGTCATTTTTTAATTTTGAATTGTGATCGACCTTGATTTTCATATTAAACTAAATAAATGATGTTAACAATGATTCTCAAAAATATATGCGTGACATTAACTAATTAAGCAGATCTGTTTCGTCAGCACTTGGTAGGTCACAAATTTCAAGGCTTTTTAACTTTTCTCGTCTCGTTTACGAGCATTCGTTAATATACACTCAATGTCCTAAGTTGGAATGTTCAAAACCAAATAAAAATCTAGCGATGAAATTCATGAGTTCATTAGGCATTCCTAAGGTTTTCCAAGTTAGAATGGTTTGTGTCTTTAGGACTGTATAATTTGAATTTGGTTGATTCTTAGCTACTGGAAATCAAAGAGAATATGATCTCCAAGTTGAAAAGAGTAAGATGAGGAAGAAAGAGAGCAAAATTGAAGACGTCTCTAAGAATTTATATTGGATTATTTGATTCGGTTACAACGAAAACACGAGAAGAGTGAGCAATGTAGCCATTGCTAGATCACACCTCATCTAGAAAACTAGGCACGTGAGTTGTACATGGACAATTTAAACACATTAGCAAATCTAACAGGTGGCACGATATACACCATCTAGATGTTAGACACCATCTAACCGTAATCATCCATTACAACCGAGTACAACATTTGGACTTACCAGAAATCCAAATGTCCCTTAAAATCTAAAGAACCAATATTTTAGATAATCAAATGTACCTCTAATAAAATTGTAAAATAAAATGTTTAATCAAATTCTTAAAAAGAATAGATGTTTAATCAACAAAATTGAAAAACGAAGTGCCTATATTAGAAAGCCACTTTCTAAAGCTATAAACCAGAAACCAATTTCTTCCGAGATTCAATCTTGCAATCCTACAGCAACAGAGCTTGTAGCTCAACAAGAATGCAGAGGAAGTTAAACACAAATATTCATAATCTGGTCGTGAAAATCCTTCTACTTTTTATTCACATTTACAAGTTGGAGAACAATATTGATTGACAAAAAGTGCAAAAAAAAAAACTGAAGCAGAATCCAAACCAGAAATAAAGTACAAAAAAATCTTAGAACCAAATGTTGGTCATCTGACGGCAGAAGCAACAGTATGAGCCCACCATTTGAGATTGTCCTTCATGTCAATTTCATTTTCCAACGCAGGAAACCTCCAATTCATCAATGGCTTCTCTCTCTTCCTCTTCTCCCTAACCTCCCAAGCTTCAGAAAGGTACGGCCTTGAAATTGCAGACTCATCAAACCCCTCCTCTCTGCTATCATCCTTCTTTCCCAATCTTTGCAGCCCAGGAATGATTGAAACCAAGTTTGAATCTTTATCTTCCTCTGAGAAAACAAAACCAAGATCCATAAACCCTTTTAGCTCTTCAAACTGAAGGTCCGTCAAGCTCTTGCTCTCACTCTTCTTCTTTCTCCTCCTCCTCCTTTCAACTCTCTTCTGTGGTTCTTCTTCCGAATATATCTGTTTCGGGTTTCTGATTTCCCTGGCTTCTTTTCCGGAAAGAATTGTGGAGAGCTTCGGTCTGTGGAGGACAGAGTCCGGCGAGAGAGTGTTCAAGTTGAAGCTCGTATTGGAGCTCAACTCGTCGCTCATGGACCTGGTGTGCCTCGTTGGAATCCGTAAAAACTCTGGCTTTGATGGTTTTTCTGGGTTTTCTTCAAAATTTGATGGGTTCGATGAAACCGGTTGCTTCTTGAAGATCGGAAGCTCGAACCAGAAAGAATCGTACAGCTCCATTACTTCGTCTGCTTCCATCAATGGCGAGGCGGCTCTAGAAAACAAGTACAATTTTTGTTTTTGTTAGTTTTGTGCAAGTGTTTTACCCTGGAGGGCCTTATAAATGCACAGACTTTACTTTTAATTTACGTAATTGCCCTCGGTCTTTCCCCGATATTACTGAAGTAATTCAACAGTCATTACACGTTTCCATCTTTCTTTAATAATTAGTTTTGATTGGTTTTGCTATTTGCCACGTGTATAGTGTACAGTCAAAAGCGATATGAACGATTTCAGAAAAAAAAAAATTTTTAAAAACTCTGTGAACGTGTTACGTGTTGATTTGCGGTTAAAGAAAAGAGTAACGCTCTAATTTTTTCAGATTAAATTTGTAAATTATATAATGTATCATTAAATAAGTTTGTTAATCAATAATTATATAATAATTTAATTATCAATAAACGTCTTATATAATTTACAAAATTTAATCTAAATAATTGATATCTCTAACGTTACTTTTTAAGAAAAGCCAAATCAAAGCATAAATGCGTATGGTTAAACTTTTATGTTGTGAACATTGTGGAAGTCATTAGGTGAAACACTAGATTATGGCAAAGTTGTTGCTGACGTGATACGTAATTATTTGTCTGCGGAATTAACTTGGCTGCTGAACAATTCAGCAACCATTCCTACTTACATCTAATCTCATGTGGACACGTATTTAAGTTTTGATTAAAAAAATTAAAACTTAGACACGTGTTTATCCAGAATTA
>JADOBS010303783.1:0-25059 GCA_015708375.1 Cydonia oblonga | reverse complement strand
TACATTAAAAAAAAAAAAGGAAAATGATTCCGATCACTTTTTTTTTTTTTTTTTAAAAAAAACAGATTTTTATTCTGCACTTTTTAATTAAATTTAATAATAATGAACCTGAAGGATGGCATGGTTGGATTTGAAATTGGGTACAGGTCAGGTTCTTCTCTCCTTCATGAAACAGATGGCCCTCTGGTTGGCTTCTGATTCAACCTAAGGGGCACACCTTTTTTGTTCTTCAACTCTTTTCCCCCTTCTCTCCTCTTTCCTTCTTGCTGTTTTATTTTCTCTTTTTTTTTGTGTGTCTTGTGATTATTAATTTATTTATTGGGAGGTGGGAGGCAAAACCAATGGGGGTACAACCACTTTTTGCTGTGTAAATTTGGAGAGATTAATTTGTTGAATCATGTAAAAATGGAACGTTGAAAAATTGATAAAATAAAATACAATATATAATAAATTTTTTTTATAGTTAATTGTATTGAACTATCGTAGTGTATAAGAAAATTACAACACATTGTATTGTTTGTGTGATAATAATATGTAATTTGAGGATTATATCTATAATCATTAATCGTGAACCGCTGATCTGTATCTATGAAGTCCTTACCTAACTATTGTTTTTGGTTTGCTTGTCAAGAAAACTTATTTGCCTTTTTGGGTTGTTTTGTTGTATTTCCTTCTTGTGGGTTACAACCATTTGTGTGAAATTTTAAGGTGGTGTTGGTGTTGGAGGGGTCCATTCTAGTGTGACGGAATCCATCAATCATGTTATCATCATTCAATTAGCGTCATTTTAAATCATTTTCTTATTGCTGTATATGGTTAGATAACTTTTGTTAATTGTTATTTAAAAAGAACTCAATTATTTAATTGCCACCTCTCTCCCCATTTGTTTGTGGGTGTCCTGTAGAAAATGTATAATTATTATTTTTTTGGTTACCCAAAAAAAATACACACACATATATATATGTACAAGTAATGTTAGGTAGACTAAATTTGTAGACAATTTAGAAACTAAATAATATGTCTAATAAGAAATAAGCATATTAATCAACACTTAAGTTATAATCCAATCAGTAACTTCTATGTTATTTAATTTACAAAATTTTATCTCCACGTTTAGTCTTGCTAACATTCTGAGATTTGATCTGATTTGGATGAATCAGAATATTAACTTTATGGATTGAAGTGGATGGGGCGAAAAAAAAAGGGTACCAACTAATCTACAATTCTGTATATAACACGGAAAAACTCTTATCAGATGTATCAGTTTTAACACTGTTAGGTGAAAGCAAACAGCTTCTGCCGTAATGTCTTTTTTGGTGAGGTGATATGGAGAAATTCTAAGGTATGAGCATGACCGGGACAACACGCTATACCTCGTTGATGTATTCCTGCAGCCGCAATCAAGAATTTCTCCCTCATGGGCATACACCATGTACTATTGCCTAATAAAAGGATCACTTTTATGGCTGATTGTCCCCTGCATTTGCATTATTGGCCAGCAAGAACTAAAAAATTAATGGACATTTTGGACTTTGTTAAAGATGCAATGCAGTGTCATAGTTGATGGACATTAAACTTTTATTTGCATAAGATATGCATATGTTTTTGTACACATCAGGAACTAATATTGTGAGTGATGGTAGCTAGGTTTTACATTCAAATTATTCAACCACGAGCTAGACTTTCTGAGTAAACACAACAACTAGGTGGTGAGGATTGGATGAATATACTTGGATTTGGTGCTGAAAACTCTAGCCTTTGTATCGGGGAGATATTCAAGGCCCATCAGTCTTGTTAGAGCTCCATTCTTGCTTACCTCAATGGGGTAGTGGAGAAGATGACCTGGAAGGTCTTGATAACAAGTGTCGCTCGAGTAAAATTCCCAGTTGTTTTCGGCAATCTGGTTTACTTGTCGAATGCATTCCAAAGATTCTGGATGCCAGAAGGAGTTGTCATCCACTTTGAGGTGCTCATACCATAGTGCCAGTCTGAAAGCATAGATCTGGCCCCTGGCTGGGATTGTGGAAGCTAAATGGTTAGGTTGGAATGCTCCTTTAGCAATCTCCGAGTCCCTTGCCCCATCCATTGACCTTTGATTTATGTTTGCAGATCCAATGATAATGTATTCATCACCAACTGAAAGGGAAAAAAAAAAAAAAATAACATGTTAGAGAACATTCATTAAATCCACATTCATCACCAACTGAAAGAAATTGATTTTAACACACTCCTTTCTTACCTCATACACATCCATCTAGTTTCGTAGTTGTTAGACTAAAAAATTAAAGTAAAATTAACAGTCGAGATTAATAAAGGATATGCATAAGATTAAAAAAAAAAAAGGTGTGTTAAATCATTGTACTATATACCACTTAATACGACGGTCTAGTGATATTCATCTTCACTTGTAAGTGAGAGGTCTTAGGTTCGATTCTTGCCAAAGACGAATTTGAACCACATTATTGCTAGCCTATTTTGAGGCTAAACCTACCCACTCTCCCTTAGTGTAGATAATATCATTTGTTTAAAAAAAAAAAAAAATCACTGTACTCTATTTCATAATATCATACAACAGAAATTTGCCTTGATATGAAAATTCTTTACAATTGTATAGGGGTTATTTATTGCAACATTAGCATGGAGGGAAATTGAATGGTGAGATTTTCCAAATAAACTCATTTAAGGAATGCTCTCGTAAGACCAATTCAATTTAAGAACAATTTAATTTAATGATCAGAAGACTATGTTTTAAGTAGGGGTGGAAAAAAACATACCGAAAATCCCAAACAGTACCGAAAAAATCCCGAAATCGAACCAAAAAAAATCCCAAAAATTTTGGTACCGATCCCGAACTTTTCAGTACAGGAATCGGTCTCACAATATGACTTTTTCGATATTCCCAAACCGAACCGAAGTTAAAGTTTATATAGTTTTAAATATTATAAGTCGTAGGATTGGTTGAGAATTAATCTCAGCCGTTCATTCAAAATGAAACCCAACCTCACATTCACTCTCTGACCTCTCCGCCAAACTCTCTAACTTCACCTTACATTCACTTCCTTCCCTCCCTACTCATGTACTCCTTTCAGTTCAGACCCACAAATCTCTCTCTCTCTCTCTCTCCCCCTCCCTCCCTCCATCCCTCCACTCTTTCTTTCTCTCCGCCTTACCTTCACACTACATCCAGACTCCAGTCTTCCATTTTCTTTTTGCATTTGACAACTTCCTCTGCATTTGATAATCAATACAGCTACCTCTGCTTCCTTCTACTTCTCTCTTCATTAAGGTAATATTCTTGTCTTCATCTGGTAATCTTGATGTGGTAAAGTCTGTTTGTAGCTTCAATTCATTTTTAATTTGGGCATTTGAATTCTAGGGTTTTGGATTTGGGGGTTTTCAATTTCGTTTGAAATTTGGGGCATTTTAACCATTTCTTGCATGTTCATGTCATTTTCTTTATTTTTCTATTCTTTTGCAGCATCAATGCTGGAAATAGCAAGGCTAATGGTGGATTCTAGATGGGTTCCGCCTCGACCTGTTATTTTTCTTTTTAATGGGGGCTGAAGAGCTTTTCTTGTTGGTAAGTTATTACCATAATATTTAGTCTGGAAGTTATTGCATCATTTGCTACCAATTCAAGTTTTATAAAGTTATTGCGTCTAATTGAAAAAGAGCTCGAGGGATTTGGAATAAGGTTAGTCAGCTATAACTTTGTTTCTAGTCTGTAATATGTATAGCTTTGTCATTTTGTTACTTCAGTTTAGCAGATCTTAAGGCAATTTATGCATTGGTCACTATTTCGGGATTCCCGAAATTTGGGATTCCAGAAAATTTGGTTTGGGATCGGTCTTGAAATTGGGATTCCCAAAAACTTCGGTTTGGAAATCAAGACATGGTTTTCGGTTAGGTATCCCATATCGAACCAGCCATAGTTTTAAGTCTTTCCTTAAAGATCATTTTACATTCTAACTCGGAAATTATTTGACCATTTGATTTAATGATCGTCTTATTATTGTTTTTTTAGATGTTTGTGTTTTTCTTTGTCGCAGTTAGATGTCTTAATAGTTCAAATCTATTTTCATAAGAATGATCTAACAATTCATCTTAAAAATGACCTATAAATGATGACTTAGAAAATAAAAAGTTGGATTATCAAAATATAATTGTGACAACACATCCCTAATTTTACGATTTTATAAATTTTAAAAGAGTGATTTGATGAAAATGCTCTAGATGTGAGATTGTTGACTTTCGTTGACTAACGAATAGTGAGACATACGAAATATTCTTTTAGCATATTTGCATAGTATGCGACGATATGAACGCGTGGCCATAAGCGGAATTGAATTTACAAATTTACGAACGTGAAGGATGATTTGGTAATTTCATGTTTAGAGATATTTTGTGACTTGTTTTGTGAGCCACGTGGGGCCCACACCCCACTCCTACCCAGCCCCGTGTCCTCCTTCCAGAAATTTCAGTCTCTCTCACTCTCTTTCAAACTCTCATTTTTTTAAACTCTTGAACCACACTCTTGTTGCCACCTCACTCCTTTTTACAAAGTTTATTATTTTAAAACTTTTTTTTTCTCTCTCTCTCCCAGAGATCCTCTTTATCTCTCCCGGACTTCTCCCATCTTTTGTGAAGCACAGCAGCATCACCACTTTCGTTGACTCCGGCGAGCATTACAACCCAGATCATCACCTGACATAGCTCCATTTTCTCTCAAACACTTTTTCGTCCTCTCATCTCTCTTAACTCTAAATCTCTCTTAGTTTTCTCTCTTCTCTTATCAGTGAAACCTAGAAACCAAGCCATCATCATCGTCGTTTTGACAAGCTTCAACCACAAAACAACGCATTACATTCTTTCCCTCGGATTTCTCATTCTCTGGACTCCGTGCACACTGCACAGAAACACAACAGGGAATGTTGCCATGTTTTCCAGCGAGTTCACAAACTTCCAACGGGAGTAAGCTTTGAGGACAGCCTACAAATTCTTGGATCATGTTTTAGTATATGTTTCTAGCTTTCTTAAGGGGTTTGATGCTCTTTTTGGGCCAACTCCAGCCACGGCTGAGGAATCCAATGATATATTTCGATTCCTTGTTCCTTGGGCTTCAATTTGATATATTAGGTTGCTAGTTTTAATTGAGATTTGAAGCTAAACAGAGCGGGGAAGTTTTCCGGCTAAATTTTCCAATTTTCGGCTTTCTCTTTCGTTGGGTTTGGCCGACCTAAGAGCCCAACAAGTCAACACGACTCAAGAATAAAAAACAAAAAAAAACAAAAACCAAATCCACAACCCGGATTTGGATCCGAACCAGGGATCCAACTTCGCCCAATTCCAATGATCAGAAATATTCCTAGAATATTCCTTGGAGTATACCTTATGTTGACTTTTTTCGAAATTTTTTCAGAAACCCTCTTAGACTAATTTCGACATCCCAAGTCCGTTTTTGATATCCATTTAGTGAAATTTCAAAGTTTTAGCGTAGTTGACCGCCAGAGCGTCTAAGTTGACTTTTTAGGGTTGACCGTTGACTTTTTCGTTGACTTTTTCCAAAATTAGCCCAGGACACCTCTTAGCTTAATTCGACGCTCTGACTCCGAATCCGCACTCCATTTTCTCAAATTTAGTGTTTTAGTTGAGTTTTACTAACGGGCCCCAATATTATGCTTAGGTGTGATTACTATCGGATACTTCGGATTCTTTAGTCTGAACGGTTACAAGCTCGTAAGTATTTGCGAGTGAGTATTTTCTTTCATATATTATTATTGACCCTAAAAACTACCAAGCCTACATGGCACACTTGTCGAGTAATTAATAAGCTAACTACGTCATTTAGTTATGTGAGGGGTGTGCCAACTCTTTGGCCAAGCTCGACCGGGGAGTAAAATGTGTTAATGTTGCGTTGAGCGAGCTGCTGACTCATTGATCATGCAACTGCGGCTGAGGAAGGAACACGTCTTGGCTGCGGGTTCTAAAGCTTAAAGACAAGGCTACTAGTCTTACGAAGTTCACAAATCGTCGGCGCCGGGTTCGGTCACGGTGATTATATTCGTAAGATTATAAGCACGCCAATCTGGTACCAAACTAAATGGACACAAGTACTTAAAAAAATGTATGTCTTGATGGTAAATGTGGTTCGGCCGTCAGAATGTTGAACTATAAAACTTACTTGTGAATATCCAATCATAAAACAACTTGGCGTTCAATGCGCCGAGCCCAGTAATCTGTAACACCTTACTTTGCCGAGAAGGCTAATGAGATGACCTCTGTTAATAAGGACTCGAAAATCCTTCTTGACCAAGACTTGGATAGATAACCAGTCGGCCTCGATGCAATGTTGTTTATCCAAACTAAAGATGTCACATGTTGTCTTCACAATGCTGTTTATCCAAACTGAAGATGTGTTGGCGGAAAAAGAAAATAAAAAAATCCTCAAGGTTGGTGAGAGGTTTCGCGTAGAGCGAGAGCTTGCGCAGGGCAATTTGTGTGTTGAATTGGAGGGGCCAGAATGATGTACTCCTTCATCTATTTATAGCAGTGAACCTACTCCTGGTCGAACCAAAGATGTAGTCATACTAGAACTCCTTATCCCAATCTGATTATGATTCGGCCAATCCTAGTTCCAATAGGTTCCTGAACTAGGCTCTATAATAAACCAAATTCACTTCCTGATTCTCAGCGCCTTTAGCTTTAAGACCCTTTGTTGTATCAGGATTCAACCTCTTTGACTTTATCCAAATCAATCCTTCTCACAATAGGGTTCGGCCAACCTGATTGGGCGGCCTATGGCAGCTGGACGGCCCATAATGCTTCTGGAAAGCTATTGGGCCGAGAAAAACCTAGGCTCGGCCTAATATTTTATTTTGGCCTCAAACATTGCCTCTTCGCTTCTGAGATCTTCTGCCTGTAAATCTTGGTCGGGCTCTTACCTTGAAGAAGTAAAATCATCCCTGGCACCGAGAAACCTCGAATATCCCAACCACTCAGACACATTTATGAGGCACGACTGCATGATCTCACCCTTATCAAATTCCCTGCCGCGTGGTGTCTTCTTGGTATATTTGTCCTTCAATGATGACATTTGACATTGAAACGTCCCCTTAATTTTAAACTCACCATCACAGCTCATCATGCAGCCTTAACCTGTGAGTTTTTTGGTCTTTTTGAGACATGCGAACACGAAAACGTCCATTCCCCCTTAAATTCGCCATCACACGTCATCATGCAACCTTGATCTGCGAGTTTTTCGACCTCTTCACCTGGATTCACTGAATATCCATCATGATTACAAAACATTATGGTCAAATTACCCCTTCTTCTTTAAACATAAAAACCATTGGTCTTCTTCTTTAAATGCCTATAAATACCCAACTTCCTTCATTCTTTACACTTTCAAAACTCTCAAATCTCATTACCACTTGCTCTTAAACCCAGAAAACAAACCTTACTTTGAAACCCAGAAAACCTTCATCTTCTTTAATGGCCGCCAATACTTTCATTACCAAGTTGGTCAAGGAATGCAATAAATGTCAAAGCATCATTGATCAAAATACTATCAAAACCATCCAAATTGAGGATGAGCCAAACGTTTCCCACCAAACCCTCGACCCATTGTTCAAGGACGATGTTCTAGAAATGATCACCGAAACGCTTAAGGACCATTGCCTGAAACTCTTATTCCAAGGATATGACTGGTCGAAATAGGAATTGGCCAAACCCCAAGGCGTTTGGCCCTCGACTACTGCGGCCTGGGCTGCCTAGGTCACTCAGATGGAGCCACATTTCGACGACGAATGGAAGGCTTTCGGCTTTTTTTTATGCCATCAAACTCTCGATCATCGAGATGAGCTTGGATCGAGAACTCATGATGCCTGCTCTGAGCTTCTGGTGCTCGACCACCAATATGATGGTCCTTCCCTTCGGCCCTCTTGGCCCAACAGTGTTGGACATCATAGCCATACTTGGTACCTCTCATACCAGTCTTCCCGTCAACAATTCTCTCTCCGGTTATCAATTCGACTTGGGCCTGAAGACCATTTTTGAGGATCGTGTCATCGAAGCCCTGACAAAGGGAAACCAAAAGCTGTCGAAGGAAGACGCGCAGAAACTACACAAGAACTTCTTCAACTACAACACCCTGATCACTTACTTCGCTGGCTCGAAAAGGGAAGATCTTAAGAAGGGTGAACACGAGGCATTCTTATTCTATTGGTATAACAAATACATATTTTGTGCCAAGTAGAATAAATGCCTGGCTCAGAATATGCCTGTCGCCGAAGGCCTGATCAGCGATCATGTCCCGGCCTTTGGTCCGGTCATTCTTGCCAACCTCACTAGATGCTTGGCCGAGACTACAGTGGGAAGAATCGACTCCCACCAAAATAGCCCGCTCTGGCCAAACCTCGTAAGTTTTAACTCTTCCGAAGCAATGGGTCTTGAGCAGGCCTCACGACCTCTTCCTTCCCACTTTGTCGAAGAGATCTTCAAATATTTCTTCGACCTAAAAGACCTGTTGGACGACGAATTCCAGATTTGCCAACGCCAAACATACCTATTAGAAGAGGTCAAGGAAGCTGATATCCGAAATTCCTGGGGGTCATTCATCCTCATTCGCGATCTACCTTATAGTTGCGAGGCTCGACGAGGAAGTTGGGAAGTCTATCACCCCAAATTCTTGTCTCATCAACTGGGTTATCTTCAAGGATGCCCTATGCCATACCTTACTCTTCTCTCTCTCTCGAGTCGAGAACGCTTCTCCGGCTCTTCAGAGATGGAGTGTGAAGTGGCCGAGAAGGAATTCAAGGAGTGGTGCGCCAAATTCCATCTTCGGCCGAAAACTCTAGAATCCTGATATGCTAGTATCTTCACCGATTGGTAGGATACCTATACCAAGGATTTCTTCAAAACTTCGGTCGAGGAAATCTCACAAAAGCTTTTTGGCAACCGCCCCGAAAAGACTCTCGCCCTAAAATCCAAAGAAACGGCCCAAGTTATATACCTTACTTTCCTTGTTCATCTATTTTCTTCGAGCCTTATTTTGACTTGAGCTCAGTGTTTCTAGTTGGCCGTACTATAAAATGGGTCGACGTGGTGGCAATGGCCGCGGCCAAGAAAAAACTTGCCCCTTCCCAGAAAAAATCTGCAGTTGTCATGCCGACCCCACCTAGCAAATTCTCTCGCCCGAATGACGAGGTGGCAAGGGATACACCCCGGCTGAAAAAACGTGTCAAGAAAGTGGTAAAGAAAGGGGAACGGGAGATCCATGTTATCTCTAGCCAAACCACGCGAACAACTACCCTCAATGTTTATCTCTCTTCCCCTACTGTCAAGATCTTGGCTGTGGTGTAGCGAGACTCAGTGACTGGGCCGGTTACCAATCCGTCTGTCGATAAGCTTGCAACTTCAACACCGACCGCTGCTCATACCGAAGTTGGCCCGGCGGTTACCACCCCGGAGAAGGCGATTCCTGCGGTGGAGAAGAAACTTCCCTTAATCCAAAGAAAGCTTCAGCAATCATCTTGAAAGAAGAGGTATAAAATTTAATAAGGTTCTTCTATCTCGAACTCTTTGCCTAATGACTAATCTTTTTTTTTTATCTAGGAGGATGAAAGTGAAAGGCCTCTACCAGTAAAACACCCTCGACCAGCCGAAATGCCAACTATCAATCCTCAACCAGAGGCCGAGGCGGCTAATCGAGTTGGCGCTCCAGCAGCCAAAGCAGGTTCGGGATGTGAAGCGGCACCCTCTATCTAGCCAGATGCGACAACCGAGATGTCGATTCAGCCCTAGGACTAGAATCTCTACATCCCACCTCAGAATGTTACTTCAACTTTTGTAAGAGTCATCACTATATCCCCTTTTCAATTCCTAACCTTTGAATTCTGAACCAAGAACAAACATGAAATGCCAGGCGCCCGATCGCTCATTTCACCGACAATCTTACGCGCCGAAGGGTGTTATTTATATTTGTTGGCCGTTTCAGTGGCCATCGAATGTGGATAGCTTCCATCGGCCTCGTGAATTAAGAGGCCCCCTTAAACACTGGGCTCGGCCATTAAGTTTTCTAGGTTCGAGCAATGAAGCAACAAACATGGCCGAAGTCTCATCTCGGTATGTCGTAGAACAAACTTTCCATTTTTGCCGTTCTTGTGACTCATGTTTTCTAAACACATATTATCAATGCAGCCTTTATGGGAGATAGAGCTCGACGCCTTTCTAAACAAATATTTTCAATACGGCCGGACCTTCTATATCAACGGCCAAGTCAAATGTCTTTGCCAAGCTGCAGGAGCTCTTATCTCTTTCGGCCTCTCAAATCCTCGACCAGAAAGGCCTCGACTCCATCGGAGAGTATTTGAACGACCTTGCAGTTGATTGCCTGCTGAGCAACGAAACCATCACTCGTCTGTCTTCTATCTTGGAATGAACCCGAGAATATTTCAGAATCTTCGAGAGAGCTCTTCGAGCAAAAGATAACTTTAGGGCTACAACAATCGTTCAAGAAGCTCTACACCCAGAGATTGAGGCTTTAAAAGGGAAGAAAGAAAAACTAGCCGACCTTGGTTATCATATTACCGAACTCCAACGCCGGAGGTCAGCCATCGCCTTTGATCTCGCAAAGGATTTTGAGTCCAGCAAACCTTGTTTGGCTGAATACACGGCTGGCGCAAAGCGGATTCAGCAGCTGAAGATGGACAAGAGCATCTGCAAGCCAAAGTCACAATGGGTGAAGTGAGGTGGTTAGAGTTGAAAGCCACCCTCGAAGCTTTCCTTCCTTCATCCCCTTAGAACTTTGTCTTTAGTTATAAATTGATTATTTCTGCTTGTACACCTTTTTGCAAAAATTAATGAAATGAAGTTTTATTCTCTCATCTCCCAAGTGACCAGATAATTTTTTTTTTCTTTTAAAAAAAATTTCCCGTTGATTGGGAATTTATGAACTAAACCGGTTCGATCTATGAGGTGGTATGCCCCTTGGCTAAGAACTTTGTGGACGATGAATGGTCTTTCCCAATTCGACGACCATTTCCCGAATCTAGGATCATTAATTCAAATCGGCAACACAGTTTCCCAAACTAGCTCACATTCGCCGAATGTCTTTTGTCTGACCCGCCGATTATAAGCTCACTCAGTGATCTTTTTCTATGCTACTAATAAATTGTAAGCATCAAGCCGAGCTTCCTCTAAGTCCTCTAACTCTTGCCTCATGGCTTGATTGTACTCGACCTTAATCAAACTGCTTTGTTCGATTATTCGCAACGAGTTTATACTTAGCTCGATTAATAGCATCGCTTCGTGCTCGTAAGTTAACGCATATGGGGTCGTCCCTGTTGCTGATCGGATTGAAGTCCTATATGCCTATAAAGCCTTGTTTAACTTCAAATGCCACCTACCAGGCTTTTCTTTTATCATTTTTTCAAGAATGCCGATCAAAACTTTATTACTTGCTTCGGCATGTCCATTTTCTGGTGGGTAATACGGTATGGATCGTTCGAGCTGAATTTTTAAACTTGCCGTGCATTCTCTAAACTGGTCGGCTATGAAAATCGTGCCATTGTCTGTTATAATCGTTTATGGTACGCCGAATCTTGTCACAACATTTTCCTCTCTGAAACTACGAACCTCTCTCGAGGTTAACTCGACGTATGACTTTGCCTCAACCCTTTTGCTGAAATAATCGGTTGCTACGAGTATCCATGCATGCTTTACTGATCCGGAAGATGGCCTAATTTTGCGAATTATGTCCATAGTCTACAATCGACGAAAATTTTGGAGACTAGGCATCCTTCGATATGAGCCGTGACATATAATGGTTTCAAGGGACGTAGATTAACCGAATGGGAGCCTGGAAACAACTGGGCAAGAGCTGCTTGGAGTTTATTTTCTCTTGTGTGGCTTCTTTGGCAACCACGTCTCTATCAAGAAAATTTTGTTGGGAGACGGTTGGCTGGAATTCTATGGGTAAGACATGGACCATACTGATTTCCATATTGTCGATGACAGACGAACCCATTGGTCGTGTCCTCTTTCTGGGTGAGTTGGCCTTTCGAGCGGGGTATCTTGTTCATGGACATCCTCCGTATGACTATCGTCGGCAGGCACAAAGATATGCTACTGTGGTATGCTGACTGGATCTTTCTTGTTTAGTACATTGGCTCCAGATTCGGTCGGTGTTATGACCTGGCCTTGCTTGTGGGATGTCTTGCGAGTTTCCTCTCGATGTGTGATGTGAGTGTCTCGTGTGTCTAGGTATGCATCCAGTCGTGCAACATGTTTTATTTCATCGGTTGTAAGGCTGAAGAGGGACACAACTAAGAAAACTTCAAAGTGGTATCGTAGATATTGGAGGTCCTTGAGAGAAAAGGGAAGCTCAGTAGTGTCGATGTCAGTATATAGATCGATCGTAAAGCTGAGGACCCGAGCTTCTCATATATGCTGGTACCCAGCCTTCATCCCCTAATCCGAGGTCTTTTGGATGATACGCTCGACATCGAGACAAGCTAGAACCAAATCAAGAGTGTCTTGACACGATATCGGAAAGCCGTATAAGTCATTTGTTGAATACTTCTTATGGAACTTATACATGTATTTCAAAGCCTCACCGAGAAATGGTGGATGAAGATTTCGTCATATCTTAATGAGTGGTTCTTAGGGTGGTAGTGGAGGAAGTTTATTTTCGGCCTCTTCTCGAAAGTGCTCAAGGTGAGCTTTTATTTTTCTGGGCTGAATGAGAAGTTTGATTTGCTTTTCTGATTCTTCGATCATGGTTTCAAAGTCGCGACCGATCACCTTCTTTCCTTGGAGTAGCTCAGTCATGATTACCGGGGGTTGTCAACCATCATTCTCACCGGCCATTTCCTTTGGCTACCATTTTGTAATTAAGGCATCTTGGGCTGCTCGTCGGCAAGCCATACAGTCTATTCTCTGGGGCCGATGCTTTTGTGATTTGGACAATACTATATACATGCTGGTTGGGGAGTTGTAAGTATACCAACACTGATCGCGTGGCTTATGTGGTTTAAAGGTACGTTGGTTAGTTGAAGCACATGAACTGCCAGAGCTGCATGCATAATAATCCTCGTCGTATTGCCATCCTGTACTTGAGGCCAAGCTTATCAAACACCTTGTGGCGTTGGCCTGTACCAAATGACTTTTGAGGCGCTGTCACGGCTATGGGCATTTGTTTGGTTTCTTGACTCGAAGTGGCTTTTCTTTGGGTTCAGTTAAGATGACGTTTGCCTTGCACCGACTACATAAAACTATCGACCTATCAGGTTCTTCTTCGCCGGAGCCCAACATTGATTCAACAATAGCTAGCCTATCGAATCTTAAGGTGGCTCGTTCGAGAATAAATCAATTTTCAATCATGGCCGAGAACTTTGTTTTTGGACTAATTGCATTGGCACGAACTCGGCCTTCATTTTCCCTTTATCCCTGGATAATTGAGCATCTACCATGCTTACTGTTGCCGTAGGGAAAAGATTGGTGTCAACAATCATTTGTTTCTCAGGGAACTTAAGTTTTCCATTGTGGATCCAGTTTTGAATGGCATGGCGGAATACGACACAATTATATGTTGTATGCTTGTTTGAATTATGATACTTGCAATATGTTTTCCCTTTTAATTCTTCCGCCTTGGGGATATTATGTCTCGGTCGAAGTTTGATGATTTTGGCAAGCAGCAATTGAGCGAAGATGGCGTCGGCTGTAGTAATGTCGAAAGTATGAACTTTGGTTTTGATAGTGGGCTTATCAGAGACCGAGCAAGTTTTGGCATCTTTGGGATTAGCCTCCGCCAATGCCTTACATATATATGGCTTGTCGATTACTATATTGGCCGCGTCTGTACTGGCATATTCTTATCATTCGGCCAATGCGTAATTGACCGTGGGGTTTTTGTAGATTGTCCCCCAGGATGAAGACTTTGAAACCTTTTCTTCTCAAAGTAAATAATCATATTGCTCGACGTGATAAGCTAATTTGTACATGTCACAAAAGTTGGCCCCCAGGAACTTTTTTTTGTATTCCATATCCAAGTCGTGTAGAGCGATCCTAACGAACTCGACTTCAAGGAGAGGTACTTGGCACCAATTTCTGGCCGACTTAAACTTCGTAAGGTATTCCATTGGTGATTCGTCAGAGGCTTGAGCCATCCTTGCCAAGGACGATATTGACACATCCATCTCTGGTCGATAGAACTGCTCGTGAAACTTTTTGACTAATTCCTCCCAACTCTAGATAGAGTTGGGTGAGAGATTGATATACCATGCGAATGCCGAGTTGGTTAGTGAAAAGTTAAACAATCATAGCTTATGAAAATCGTTATTAGCATCCCTATAATCATAGTTTATATATTCTAACGATGATAGTGATGATTCTTCGACGATAAGGCTAAAGTTCGGAATTTTGAAGCCTTTGGGGTACTCGAATTTTTCCACAAAGGCAAGATATGGATGAATGAAATTTGGAAACTTCAGCCCATTCTTTAAGGCCGAATCGATCATTCTTTGGACCTCGATCATATCGACGGATGCTGTTTCTGCTCTCTGGTTGGATCCGTCTGATTTATTGCTTGATCCTCTTTTTTTTCCAATTCGATTATTTTGGGCCGAGCAGATCCTGTTTTGGCTTATATCGTTGGTAACAGATTATTCTTAGGTGGAAGTTGTTGGGAACGGTCGGCTGGTCCACTTTCGTAGGCTTTACTAACTAATAGTTTGAGCAATCTGTTGTGTGTGTCACCATTACTACATATTACCTCAAGTATGCTTTTTACGTCTTGACTGAAAATCTGTTCAACTTGCCGAGATTGCTCTTTAAGTCTTCTTCGAAAAAACAATCTGGTCAATGGATTAGAACCTTCACTACCATCCTCATCGTAATCCTCCACTATCTCTTCAATTAAAGCGCCCTTGGTTTTATTAAGGTTTATGCATTGTGAGGCTAGTCGCCGAGGCAAACTTCATTTTTTCGGTGTGTCACACTTGTGGCCTCAGATGTTACGGCAATAGGAGGATTCTGATCCTCTGACGAGTCATCTTGTCCTGGGTTCTGGACTGGTAGGTTGGTCGTGGACTTTCCCATGATTGTTTTCTTTTTAATTGATCGTGTTTCAAAGGTCATGAACTTCGTAGTTTTAGCACATGGTCCCACTAGGCATGCCAAAATGTTGACCCTAAAAGCTACCAAGCCTACGTGGCACGTAGGCCAAGTAATTAATAAGCTAACTACGTCCTTCAGTTATGTATGGGGCGTGCCAACTCGTTCGCCAAGCTCAGCCGAAGAGTAAAATGTGTTGATGTTATGTTGAGCGCATTGCTAACTCCTTAATCTTGCGATTGCGGCCGAGGAATGAACATGTCTCAGCCTTCGGGTTCTAGAGCCTGAAGACAAGGCTCCTAGTCTTGCGAAGTTCACGGATCGTCGATGCTAGGTTCGGTCATGGTGATTATATTCGTAAAAGTATAAGTATATTGAACTGGTACCAAACTATACGGACACAAGTACTCAAAATAAATGTATGTCTTGATGGTAAATGTGGTTCTGCCGTTAGAATGCTAAACTTTAAAACTTACTTGTGAATATGCAATCATAAAACAACTCGACGTTCAATGCACCGAGCCTAGTAATCTGTAACACCTCACTTCGCTGAGAAGGCCAATGAGATGACCTCTACCAATAAGGACTCGAAAATCCTTCTTGACCAAAACTTGGATAGATAGCCAGTAGGCCTTGATGCAGTGCTGTTTATACAAACTGAAGGTGCTCTGCGGTCGGTTGATTCTACGATAACAGTGTTGTTTATCCAAACAGAAGATGTCACAGGTTGCCTTTACAGTGCTGTTTATCCAAGCTGAATATGTGTTGGTGGAAAAAGAAAATAAAAGAAAATCTCAAGGTTGTTGAGAGGTTTCGCGTAGACTGAAAGTTTGTGCATGGCAATTTGTGTGTTGAATTGGAGGGGTCAGGATGATGTATTCCTTCATCTATTTATAGTAATGAACCTAGTGCTAGCCGAGCCAAAGATGTACTCAGACTAGAACTCCTTATCCCAATCTAATTATGATTCGGCCAATCCTAGTTCCAATAGGTTCCTGAACTAGGCTCTATAATAAACCAAATTCATTTCCTGATTCTTAGCACCTTTAGCTATAAGACCCATTTTTGTATCAAGATTCAATTGCCTTTATCCAAATCAATCATTCTCATAATAGGGTTCGGCCAACCTGATTGGGTGGTATATAGCGGCTGGACGGCCCATAATACTTTTGGAAGGGTACTCGGCCAAGAACAAACCTAGGCTCAGCCTAATAATTTTATAGGGTAACGTATATAAAATTATCGGATTGATGGAATTCATGCAATTATACCACATCCCATGGGATGCACAGTTATACGTATTAGTATGGATGCTTTAATAGTATTTACGATTATGAATAGAATTTCATTGATTAGAATTATCGAATTATTGATTTACTATGGCATGATCATATTTACATTACCTGCTCATTATGTACTGCACTGGTGTTAGTACTCACCGGGGCCAGGGCCAGTCTTTCACGTGCATGTTCACATTATACCATACACTCACTTTGGATCAATTATAGGTGCCAATCCTATCCTAGATTGCTATAGGCAATTAGGACTAATATGTGATGCGCATAGCGCCAGTCTTCACGTGAAAATACCTCTACGTCAAAATACCTCTACATGAACTCATGTGTTAGCATATGTCGATGAGCACTCGATGTGCTATGTTTATTTTTGTGAGATATTGTGATTACTGGAAGTTATATGGCTATTTACGAATTTTGTGACGTATGGAATTCTTGAGTTATTGAAGGCTACGGTAAGTATTTTCATACTATACGTAGTATGTATATTTTGGAAACTATATTTGTTTTGCGGTGAGTGGTTATAATGTTTTCAAAAAGCTTTTTATAAAACTTTTTAGGCCATTCACGATTGTTTTTCGCCCCTCGAGGTTTTAGTAGCTGAACTTTCGTGTCGACAAGGATTCTTGGCAAATCTTGGTCTAGGGGTTACCTTTGATGGTATAATTCTCATCTTATTATACTGTACTTTACTTATGCTTTGACATCACGTGTGAAATGGGTTCATTCATGCTCACCAGCGCACTATTATACTTAGGCACTTTTAGGTTTAAACTTACTCACATTTTCCACATCACTACACTTTATAGCTTCGTCACCCTCCTGGTGTCGACCAACACAGCTCAATTCAGAGCCCAAGTGGGCATTCCGGCTCAGGGTGCACCAGTTTGGTATCAGAGCATAAGTTTGAGCAGTATTGTATTCATCGCACACGTGATGTAAGCATACTTGGTTCTTGAACCTAAGTGTCGAAGCTTGCCACCTCGTCGAATACAAAAAATGTGTTAACTTTTCCTAAATTATGGGTTACTTGGATGACTTATTGACATATTAGAAGAACATTTTCGTGACCGCCTCTAGACTTTAACAAAGAACCTCTCGGCCAAGGAAAATCCTAATTTGGAGATGAGTTGTGGCCCTGAGGCAAGGCTAGTGTGTCGGTAATTGTGTACCATCGAATACTTTACTTATCTATTCCACTACTATTATCTTGTCATCTTTACCAACCCTTTCGAGTTAGGAAACCAAGAATTGTTTTGATTCCTTGACAACATCCGTTAGTATACCATCTATTAGAATTCCTACAAAGTTTAGTTCGTCAAGATTCCAGAAATGTCATAAGCGAAAACCTGGTGCTAAAGTGGTAGCACTTGATAGAAGAACATATAGGGGACAACCACTTTTGGTCCCCGATAGCACTAATATTTTCAAATGCACTAGTGATGATTCCAGATCTTCAGGAGGAAGATTGACTTCTGTTTAAGTCCGTTCTAAAGTAGATTATTTGCAAATTCCTTTTTCCAGCCTTAGGACATTCCAACCAACACTAGTTCCCAGATTTCCTTTCAATGTTGTACTCGTCATTTCGATGAGCACAGGCACAGGTGTACAAGTTGTTATACCTACGGTCAGTAGAAATCCCCGAAGTAGTAAGTATTTTCCCCAGAATTAATGAAAGCACCTCGCAGGACAAGTTCCTTACCAATCATGTGAAACCATCTGCTTGAGCAGGCTCTAATCTATAATCAGCCTACGGTGGTACTACTAATTGACTATATTGTCCGATATCCAAGAACTGTGAACCCGTATTTAGGCGGTATGATTTTTGATACATGATATATGTACTAGTATTTGGGAGTGATACCTTTATGCCAGAACATCGGTTCACAGTTTAAGGGTAGTGAACAATATCAAAATATCATATGTGCGCTAATTAGCGGTGCAACTGATAGACTGATTAACAGTGACTATCTAGGCTGCGGAAATTTAAATTGTGGAAACTTAGGAGAAAGCTTTGTATTAGGATGGTAAACTCACGGTTGTGTTAATCATATTACCCATTTAGGTAACCAAAACCTTTTCGACCAATCACTTTTCTGATCACTTCCATAGACAAATATTAGAATTGGGGCATAAGTTAATTTCCCGCCGTAAGAATGAAATAAGCATTGAGACAATTGTGAAGGCCTTTTAGTACGTGGTGTATAGAAAGGATGTAGCATGGTATGTTTTGAGAACGAATATCTCTGGCGTCATTTCTCAAAATTTTACTTGGGACATCACCAAATTGTGAAATGAAGCACACCATCAGTTCATTTTCTCATACTGCACCATTTTCCTTATGCATTTTTGAATGACTCCTACATCATTGAGAAAACCTAGTTACAAAGTCTTACCGATTAGGAATTTATCCGACCAAACACTTTGTCTTAGGGAACCTCAAACCTAGTCAGGAAATGTTGGAAATGTGCCCTAAAACCAATCATGTGATTATACTTTACGGACATTTCACATGTTAAACTAATCTAGTTTAATATAAAGGGCAATGATTATTGTTTTAAGCCATCTCATATAAATATTATATGCTTAAACGATAACTCCAAGAAATATGTAATTGGGAGAATGTGATCTAAAGAAGTTAGATTTATGAGACCATTCTCTTTCGTATACATATCTTAAACGTTCCTGATCATAGGATTGCCAATTGGGCATTGATAGTCTGTTAAGATCAGTACGTGCTATGTCTTCTCTTAAGGAGAGTGACTAGTCTCGAGTCATTGGTATGACTGGCATCAAGACAAGCATGTAGGTGCTCAATAGAGAATGAGTACACCAAACCCGATCAATAAGGAGTTCTCATACTCATATCACATGAGAACTCATGGTTGGGATAATGCAAAGTAGTCATTTGATCTGAGGCATCATAGTTGTCTTATGGTTAGGTCCTTGATCTTTGACTATGTCAAAGTCACTCCGTCAAAGGGTGTCCACGACATAGTTGCGGTTATGCCACTTAGCCATAGAGGCAAGTAAATGCGCAATAAGGAATCTCTAACCTTCAAACCGTTTGAGGGAGAATACAATATGATATGATTAAGAATCTCTGACCAGAGTATAAATAAGATTTAGGAAGTCGTTCCAAATCACATTCAAGGTAATTATATAAGTAAAAGAATCACATTGGATAATAGACATGAATAAACTATCAAACCAAACAATGCGGTCAAGAGTATTGTATTAGAGAAAGATCATATTGCATTGTAATCCTAAACTGAATAGGTTCTCCACCTCTTCTGATTAGCTTGGGTAGCCATGACATATTGCTAGGTGTCACTCATGGTTTGTGGAAGCCCTAAAGGTGAGTAATCATCAAAGGGAGAATTGAAATATTGTTTCAATTCATAATCGATTCGAAGAGTTCAAATCGCCCACTGCCTTGCTAAAAGGAACCTAATGGATCGTACACCGTGTGAGGTAGAGATTGAAGAAACAATGGAGATGAGTAAGAATAATTAAATGGTTTAATTATTTATGGCTAGGATGAATTAATATGTTAATTAATCAAACGAATAAGTTCGTTATAGACCTCGGGTTAGTTTTGGGCCTCAAGGCCCAATGGGATTTGAATGTCAAGCCCAATAACTCAAGTTGTATGACAACTTGAAAAACACAAAGGGCCTCAAAGCCCAAAATACCCATATGGCCGACCACATTGAGAGTAATGATGAATTGGTTTTAATTGCAAGTTTGCCACTCCATTGTGAGGTGGTATAAATGCAACTTTATAGCCAAAATTCATTTAGGGTTTCTTTTGGAGAAAAGATGAGAACACAAGCTCCTTTTTTCTCTCTAAGAGGCCGGCCACGCTAGGAAGGTTATACTAGCATCTAAATCTTCCTAGGTCACTCATCTCCTCATCAATCCTCTCCTTGGTGTGGAGACTTAGAGGTTGTCTATTTTGGGAACTTGGAGAATCCATTCTACCATCCTCATCCAAGAAATCCATGGAGCTAAGAAGTAAGGAATGAAGGCCCTATCTCTTGGGCGATTAGCCTTTGCTTATGCAAAGAGGAATCAACAAAGGTATAAGATTTCTCAACTTACTTTGTTCTTGAGTTGAGTCTTGGTTCACCCAACTACTAGGCTTTCAATTTCATGGGTAAAGTTTTGTTTTTGAGTGCATACAAGCATGATTCCGCCTTTTAATTTTTAATTGCATGCATAGATGTTGCTCAAATGAACTAGTTTTCACAAATATTTCCCTCAGGAAGAAAAAAAACTAAACCTTAGGATCGTACCTAGATTTTAGAAACTCAATCGGGTGATGATTAAAACCATTAATACCTATACTTCAAATTGATGGTCTACCCAACTAAATTTTGTAACCAAAGTTTTCTTCCATAGCTTGTCAAATTCGTAGTGATCTTACCGATGACTTTCTTACCTGCCCTAGCAACGAGGGAAAACTTTCTAAACACCGATAGTCAGCTTATACCAAATTCGTCAACTGTTAACTTTGATTAAATTGGTATTTTTCTTGGGAGACATGATCTCAGTAGACGATATTCTTTTCTCTTTCCCAAAAGGTTGTAGCAGAAGAAAGTTGAAATTCTCACAAAATGTTGTGAAATGCAAGATATCATTGGCCTTGTCAATTTTATCGATAGTTTATTAGCGACTTTTTTCAGCTATAAAGTTTTCCTTTCATTGACCGAGGGAAGTTAGTTTAGTTTGGGATATTGGATATGAATGAAATTTATGACAACCTATGTGTTGTCTCTTCCCCAGCATTATTCTTCATTTCTCGACAACGTCGATAATTTGGAAATCCGCAATGACATTTTATCTGGATAATTTGGCTGTGCTGATGCAGCATAACGGAGTATCGCATTTATTCCCTAGTGTGTGGAACCATACGAAATGAACCATCTTACTCATGACTTAGAGTCAACAATTATCATCCTTACTTGAAAACCAGATGACACTTCTCTGTGGAGAAACGTGTCCAAAATCTTTACTAACCTTAGACCTTTCAAATATACCTTCATTTGAAAGGAACTAGATTTCTGACTGTGGCGATGGGAGAACCAAATCAACATCTACGATTGCGCTATCGTGTATCACCCCAGTTGTGCAAACGTAATTACTGTTTACGGCAGCAAAAGATATTATCTACCATTGAACACTTTCAGCCTGTCTTATTTCATTTCAGTTGGAATTCACAAGTTTTGATACGACATTACTTACAATCATCAAGAAATCGTTCGAGTGGTTATAATCACTTTCCGTATCCAAATGGAGATGGGGAAATATCACCATAAGCTTCCTACATGAGCTATATTGTACATGCAGAGATTATGATAATGTTTCGGTAATTATTGACTGACTTGACAAGTCAACTCACTTTTTGTTGGTCCAGAGGGACTACGTTTATACCACTTGGTAAAATTCCTCACTCTTGAAATTATCAGATTTTCTGACATTTCGATCAGCTTATACTCTGATGGTGATTCCATATTCACCTTTTTGTGCCGAAAGGCATTCCAATCAACCTTGGGTACGTGTCTACCCTATTGCACTTTGTATTGTCTCTGGGGCAGACAGATCGTCTAAAAGAATCGCTTGGACGTTGAAAGTTTAATTGCGACCATTAATTCTGAATCACCCAATAAATACCCTGTTAAACGAATCTTTACCGTTGGTGATTGAATATTCAGGAAGCTACAGTTGAAGCGAGATATATGCATTTAACCCAGTTACCTTGTATTCTAGATTTGATGGACTTTTTTTGTCCTCAAATTCTTAAGTGTTCATTTAACCTTTTCGGCATAATTTTCTGCTAAACTCAATAGAAATTTGTAATGAGTCTACTCATTGAGATATTGTTAACTACACTGTTTGAGTTTCATGGTGTGCTTGTCACTATTGTATCTTACCATGATACATATTTCATTTATAAGTCTTGGGAAGCCTTTTTGAAGGTTATGAGTACTAAGTTTTTGTTTAGTACCACATTTCACCCTCAAACTAACAGCCAGTTCGAACGAACTATCCAGACCTTAATGTACATATTGCGTTTGTCTGATCCGTAGTTTAAGCATGAATATGATTTACACTTATCTTTGTTAGAGTTGTGTGTAGCTATGGTTACACTTTTGATTTTGAGTATGACACTATTTGAGACGTGGTATAGAGATTTTTTGCACAGTACATAATTGACAAAAAAGTATTCGAATGATCAAGATTATGATATAGGAAATTGTGTAATGTTGATGATGTTGCCCAAGAGGGTAATACGTGAGCGCAATCGAGGCGTAATTGGATGATTTGTGCGCATTTCACAATGAGGGGAAATATGGTAATATTGCACCCTCGAGGATTTCTTACTAGCTTATCGAGACAACAGTGAGTTGTTGGTATTACGGGCTATAGATTATAATATCGATAACTTATTTGTTGGATTCATTAAGCAAGTGGACAATTAGGCCCATCTACGTTTGTATTTTTATTTAGTTATCTATTTTTGGGCATGACCCAAAGATACTACACTTATTCTCGAAAGTGGACAATTAGGCCCATCTACGTTTGTATTTTTATTTAGTTATTTATTTTTGGGCATGACCCAAAGATACTACACTTATTCTCAAAGTGCGTAGGTGAAATTTTTCTATGTTCAGTTTTGATTTCAGTACAACTATTTTAAATTCTACGTTATATTATATAAGTATTTTGACGATATGTTACTATATATCTATTTTTGACTTTATGTTTTCATAAAGGATTTTATATTTTAGTATTGTATTGAAAAAGGAGGGAAGTTTGAGTTTGGAGGCATGAAAGAGGAATCATTGCAATTCCATCTCGACGGAATGACATTCTCTTTTATGCAACCGCTCTAGCTTGACTTCTTCTTTATGTATTTTGTATCTATCTTTGAGTATTTTATGTATAGCAACTTATTTCAAATTTCGGGGATGAATTTTTTTTAACGTGGGTAGATTGTGACAACCCGTTCCTAATTTTACGATTTTATAAATTTTAAAAGAGTGATTTGACGAAAATGCCCAAGAGGTGAGATTGTTGACTTTTGTTGACTAGTGAATAGTGAGACATACGAAATATTCTTTTAGCGTATTTGCATAGTACGCTACGATACAAATGCGTGGGCACAAGTGAAATCAAATTGCAGCTACGATCAAGATTTTATAGATTTACAAACGTGAAGGCTGATTTGATAATTTCATGTTTAGAGATATTTTGTGACTGGTTTTGTGAGCCACGTGGGGCCCACACCCCACTCATGCCCAGTCCCTTGTCCTCTCTTTCCAGAAATTTTGGCCCCTCTCTCTTTCAAACTCTCATTTTTTTAAACTCTTGTACCACACTTGTTGCCACCTCACTCCCTCTTACTAAGTTTATTATTTTAAAACTCTCTCTCCCTCTCTTTCCCGGACTTCTCCCATCCTCTATGAAGCATATCACCACCGCCACTTTCGCCGACTCCGACGAGCATCACAACCTAGATCACCACTTCACATTGCTCCATTTTCTCTCAAACACTCTTCCGCCCTCTCATCTCTCTCAACTCTAAATCTATCTTAGTTATCTCTTTCTCTTCTCCTATCGGTGAAACCCAGAAACCTAGCCATCATCATCCTCGCTTCAACGAGCTTCAACCACAAAACAACGCACTACATTCTCTCCTTCAAATTTCTCATTCTCTGGACTCCATGCACACTGCACAGAAAAGCAACGGGGAACGCTGCCATGTTTTCTGGTGAGTTCACAAACTTCCAACGAAAGTAAGCTTTGAGGACAACCTAAAAATTCTTGGATCATGTTTTGGTATATGTTTCTAGTTTTCTTAAGGGTGTTGATGGAGATTTTGGTACATAACCGTTGCGGGGAAGACACCCCAGATTTCGACGGAGATCCAGCAGCTTTTGAGCCTTTTCTAGACAACTCCGGCCACGACCGAGAAACCCAATGGTATATTTTGATTCCTTGTTCCTTGGACTTCAATTTGATATATTGGGTTGCTAGTTTTAATAGAGATTTCAAGCTAAACGGAGTCAGGGAAGTTTCCTGGCTAAATTTCCCAATTTTCGGATTTCTCCTTCTTTGGGTCTGGCTGACCCGCAAACCCAAGGGGTCAACCTGACCCGAGGAAAAAAAAAAAGAAACCAGATTTGCGACCCAATTCGGATCTGGCCCAGTCTAATTCCAATATGGATAAGGAAGATTCCTAGAATATTCCTTATGTTGACTTTTTCGAAATTTTTTCGGAAACCCTCCTAGGCTAATTTCACATCCCAAGTCCGTTTTTGATATCCATTTCGTGAAATTCCAAATTTTTAGCGTAGTTGACTGCCGGAGCGACTTGGTTAACTTTTTAAGGTTGATCGATGACTCTTTCGTTGACTTTGTACAAAATTTTCTCGGGACACCTCTTAGCGTGATTCAATGCTCTGATTCTGAATCCGCACTCTGTTTTTCCAAATTTAGTGTTTTAGTTGAGTTTTATTAACGAGCCCCAATATTATGCTTAAATGCGATTACTATCAAACACTTCGACTTCTTTAGTTTGAACGGCTGCAACCTCGTAAGTATCTATGAGTGGGTCTTTTATTTTATATATTATATATATATATAT
>JADOBS010303782.1:0-25052 GCA_015708375.1 Cydonia oblonga | reverse complement strand
TCTTAATTAAGTTATCTGTGACTCTGTAACGTGTACAAACTGTGCATGATTAATCACAACCGTACGATGATGACTGAACTCTGAGAAATATTCCCAAAGTGGACCACATTTAGGTGATTCTGGAGAACTTTATGTGCGATCGTCGCATTGTGAAATAATGTTAATTAGATTTAAAAAAGATTTAATGTTGTTGAACCAGAGCTGTAATAAGAGACTGGAGGAAGGAAGTCCTCGCTAGGGGAAGGAAAGATTGATATTGGTGTCACGTTCGACCTTGTCCAGGGGGATGAAGGTGCGGTCTGTTCAATACTTAGATTAACCAAAGAGTGATGTTGTCTACACACCTTCTTTTAAATCTCACACATTCCTTGTTAATTTATGTCATATAATCATCTTTAATTCATTCGATTCGATGATCAAAAATTGAGAGTTGTATGTGAAATGTAAAAAGAGGTTAGCAACACCCTTAACTAGAGGTGGCAAATCAACACGTACACCCTTAACTAGAGGTGGCAAATCAACACGTTGGGTTGTTAATGAGTGCTCATTAAGACTCATTTAGTTTGATTTCACCTTACACTATTATCACCATTACCAACCCTACCTTTGTATTATGATGATATCAAATTAAACGAGTCTTAAGGGGTACTCATTATCAACTCAATTTGTTGATCTCCACCTTTACCCTTAACCAAATAATGACGAAAGGTTGACATTTCATATCGTCTTCTCTCATAAGCTTGATAGTCATAAAATAGGAATAAGGGTCATCTCTGGATGCTCTTTGTGAGGATCCCGAGGATCCGTTCATTGTACATCGTGCAGTCAGAAATCATTTTAAATTTTATTATTTAAAATTGAACACAAACAATATCTGACAAAAACTAACCGCATGATATACGATAAACAGATGTAATTCACAGATTCTCGGAATCCTCACAAAGAGGATCTGGATTCATAAAATATGGTATAGATATGTGTTAGACCAAAAGCGATGTAATTACACTACGGGGCAATGTGACATTCAAACCGAAAAATACTCATTACTCTCATGTTTAAAGAACACTTAGCTACACTCAATATGTATCCTGACATGGATAATGTTATTCACACCTATTATTACTTTCTACATATCCTGGTTAAGTTTTGGTCATTGATTTTTTTTCAATTCATTCGATGCGATAACCGAAAATGAAGAAGGGTGTATGAAAAGTAAAAATAAGTGTGTGAATAGCACTACCATGTGACAATCCTGAAATTAAACTTTTTCACATTGCAATGCATAATTAGTCTTTTTTATGCAGTTAGATAACTTTAGGGTTTAGGTGTGATTAATTGAACCATAACATGAGATGATAATGAATTACTTACCCCACTTAACTTGTCAATTATACAATTTAATACTTTACTCCCTTTACTTAATTACAAGTGACGACTATAGTACTAGGCTCGGTCAACGTATGATTGACTTTATACAATGTCACAGTCATAGTGGTATTGAAGGAATCCGGATCCTCGCCGAATTTTCTTTACGAGAATCTCGATGATCAGTGAATCATATATGTTAATCGTATATCGTGCAGTCAGAAATTATTTTAAATATTTTAATTTAAATTAAATACAAACAGTATCTGATAAGCTAACCGCACGATATATGATTAACAAACATTGAAGGGCATTGAAGGGGTCCGGAGAGGACTCTGTTGGGCAATGAAGGGCAGAAAAGTTGTCCTCACTCGCTCCATAAAAAGGGGGCATTTCCGTCATTCCATGTGCCTTGATAGAAGTTCAACCCAAAATTTAAATGGGCCGTCCATTACTCCTAAGCACGATTCCAGTGATTGACGATGGATAGAGCCCCGCGTGGTTACTCCCTTCCCCACTCTATCTCCCCCCGGTAAATCCATCTCTTCTGCGAGGGCACGAGACCTCACTCTCTATTTCTCTCTTATCTCTATCTTTCCTCCTCCTCTGAGCTTCCAAAAAGCTCATTTCTTCCTTCGATCTACCGCCCGCCAGCTGAAGCAGTTGCAGAAGCAGCAGCAGCCGCAGAGAGAAGCTAAGCATGGCGGCATTCCTCATTGTCCTCCTCACATCTCTACTATCTCTCACCACTCTCCCCGCCGCCGAATCCCGACTCTACACCAACTACTACCAAAAATCGTGCCCGAGATTCGCCCAAATCGTCCAAGACACCGTCACCAGTAAGCAGATCATGAATCCCACCACCGCCGCCGCCACTCTCCGCCTCTTCTTCCACGACTGCCTCGCCAACGGCTGCGACGCCTCCATCCTCCTCTCCTCCACCCCCTTCAACAAGGCAGAGCGCGACGCCGACATAAACCTCTCCCTCCCCGGCGACGCCTTCGACGTCGTTGTCCGCGCCAAGACCGCCCTCGAGCTCGCCTGCCCCAACACCGTCTCCTGCGCCGACATCCTCGCCGTCGCCACCCGCGACCTCGTCACCATGATGGGGGGGCCCTTCTACAACGTTCCCCTCGGCCGCCGCGACGGGCGCTTCTCCAAAGCCTCCGCCGTCGAAGGCAACCTCCCCCGCCCGGCCATGTCCATCTCCCAGCTCATCCAGGTTTTCGGGTCCAGGGGCTTCTCCGTCCAGGAAATGGTCGCCCTCAGCGGGGCCCACACCATCGGGTTCTCCCACTGCAGCGAGTTCAGCTCGGCGATCTACAACTACAGCGAGTCGGCGCAGTCCGACCCGAGCTACAACCCGAGATTCGCGTCCGGGTTGCAGCGGGCGTGCGCGGATTTCAAGAAAAACCCAACTCTCTCCGTATTTAACGACGTTATGACGCCGAACAAATTCGACAACGTCTACTTCCAGAACTTGCCAAAGGGGTTGGGGGTTTTGAAATCGGACCACGCGCTGTTTGACGACGCGAGGACGCGGTCGTTTGTGGAGCTGTACGCAAACGACCAGAACCGCTTCTTCGGGGATTTTGCCAAGGCGATGGAGAAGCTCGGCGTGTTAGGGATTCAGACCGGAAGGCGGGGAGAGATTAGGCACAGATGCGACAAGTCTAATTATTAAATAATTAATTAATTTACGATTCACATTTAAATCATTTGAAAGGGAAAAAAAATACTTTGTTTTAATTTCTTTGTTTTTTTTTTTGGGTGCTTTTTTAAGTGCATTTTGTGGTGAGATCCAATATTTGTGAGAAGAAATGATATTATGTGTACATGTTTATTTAGTTATTTTTGTTAAAAGGGATATTTCATATTTGTTGAGCTTAAATATACATTGTTTTTGTGAATTCTATAAAAAAAAAATATAAAAAAATTGCGTTCAATTTTCTTCAGTAGTCTTGGTTTTATGTAGATCCTCGTATTGTACACCAGTGCCCATGTTTGAGCGTCTTGGTTTTGGAAATTGTGTGGTTTAATTAAGGTAATGGAGAAATGTTGTAATTTGATTACCTATAGATTTGTTTTATTCAATTGATATATGCTCATATAATATGAATTACAAGAGTGACTTTCGAACTTACGTGTGAAGAGAAGAAAAGCTTGAGCATAGACATTTCAACTAAGTTGTTTGCACATCTTGTATAAGCATGATATCGCTTTTTATTTTCGTCACACCCGACTCTATATTACTTTAAACTTATGTGAGACTCAGCTCTAATAGATTGTAAATAAAGAAAAAAAACACAATGTTCTAGCTAATTTACATATTACTTTGGGGATTTGGTTCAGGGGAGAGTGTTTGTGGAAACACGATGGCAGCAAATGGCATAGTTGAATGCAATTAACTAATTAGCTAGCGTTTCAGCTCCCATTAAAAAATATTATAATTTAATGATGAACAAATTAATTGAATTTTGTCTATTCTGTACGTCTCATTCGAGAAGTTATTTATTTAGTTTAGATGTTTTCTAAAACAAGAAGAAAATGACTTAAAATGGTCGTGTGCAAATTTACATGTGCATTGAGTAATTTATGTGCCAAAACTCGGATTTTAAATTTGGGAAAGCAGCTTCTCATGTCGAGGAGGGGTCCGATTATTACATGAGTATATAATGATTGTTCTTCCGAGAGGCCTTGGTCTCAATCCAACAGGATCCTCTTTAAATTATTTTGATGAAGATCTTGAGAATTTGTGAATCGTATTTATTTTGGAATCCTTACATAGAGAATCCGGCTAGAATCCGGATTCGTTCTCAATCAACATATAAGGAGCCGATCTCTCTGATTGAGTTGGGTTTTAATCATTTTTGTATTCATGTGTGTATCATATGTTGATATTTTTTGGGGGCACAAAAAACATTAAAAATGTTCGAAATCAATCTCATATTGATAAGAGAATGAGCATTTGATGAACTTATAAGTCAAGTTATTTTTCATATTACCAATTGATTTTAAGGTAGAATCTCGACTTTTTTCATGGTATCAGAGCAGGTTGCTCCACGTGTGAAGTTCAACGGTCACACGTGCTCTACATCACTTAATTTTGGTTATCCACGCATTTGACTTGAAAATTTGCTACACCTAAAAAAGCTTGTGACAATATGAGGATAAAATCTCATATCAAGAATGACCAAACTATGCAAAGACTTAGAAAGAGTTGTCTACTTTTCATATTATCAATTCATTTAAAGATAAACCTTAACTTTCTTCGTTCGTTGTATCACAGCTAGTTTGCTTTAATCCAGTTGAAGTCAATGACTATTTTCAGCATGGGCTCCATCAAATGGAATAGGATCGTATTTGTGAGGATATAAATAATCAATTAATTATGTTTGTTTATCGTATATCGTGTAATTAAAAATTATTAAAAATTATTTATTTAAAATTAAATATAAACAGTACATGACAAAAATTAATCACACGATATACGATGAACAGAGACAATTAATTAATCATTTGAATCCCCACAAAGAGGATTTGGAGAGAATCCTGATCGCCATCAAATATCTTTTTAAATACAATTTTTTTAGAAAAGTGTTATTGACACTCTAAAAATCTCATTCTACATTCTTCACAAGTGTATTTTTCTTTCCAAATATAAAAAAATTAGAAATGTAGAATGAGAATCTTAAGGTTCTAATAACAACTCCATTTTTTTAACAGAATATCATTGGATGTTGAAACTCGAAACTCAACGAAAGTTGACTACAGATGCGGCATCCAAAGCTAATCTTAAGATTGGGCCCACTACTACTAAGAAGATGTGAGGCTGGCTGGATGGTAAAGATGGCCCAGGGACTATGGGGGTCCGGATTGGCCATCGGGCTTGTCTAACATTAATCTGGGCTGGACTCTTTAGTCCGGCAACCCATAACTTTAGAATTATGCTTTGTTCGGGTTATGCTTGGTTAAATCATAAATGTTCCTTCTCTTTTGTTCTTGATTTAGTAAAAGTAATACTATTTCACCAACAAGGTACTCTTTACAGAATAATAAAAGAACTTAACTCTTATCACGCCAAGACACGTACCTCTCCTGAAAGCGCTTTTATATGTAAGTTATGTCAACCCATAGACTTAAGGTCGAAAATGTCACAAGTTCAAGCCTTACATCACAAACCGCATAATGTGAAGTTCAACACCTTTACAATCAAAATCAAAAAACATAAACCGCTTTTAAGCTAATTGTACACGATAAAAATGGTACTTGTGACATCCCACATCGTCCAGGGGAGTGGATCCTGTAAGCCATATATGTATATTCTCATCCCTACCTAGCACGAGGCTTTTTGGGAGCTCACTAGCTTCGGGTTCCATCAGAACTCCGAAGTTAAGCGAGTAACGCGCGAGAGCACTCCCATGATGGGTGACCCACTGGGAAGTTCTCGTGTGAGTTCCCAGAAACAAAACCCTGAGGGCTTGGTAGGGGCCCAAAGCGAACAATATCGTGCTACGGTGGTGGAGCGGGCCCGGGAAGTGGTCTGCCCCGGGCCGGGATGTGACAATTTGGTATCAGAGCCTAACCCTGGCCGTGGTGTGCCGACGAGGACGTCGGGCCCCTGAGGGGGGTGGATTGTGACATCCCACATCGCCCAGGGGAGTGGATCCTGTAAGCCATATATGTATATTCTCATCCCTACTTAGCACGAGGCATTTTGGGAGCTCACTGGCTTCGGGTTCCATCAGAACTCCGAAGTTAAGCGAGTAACGCGCGAGAGCACTCCCATGATGGGTGACCCACTGGGAAGTTCTCGTGTGAGTTCCCAGAAGCAAAACCGTGAGGGCGTGGTAGGGGCCCAAAGCGGACAATATCGTGCTACGGTGGTGGAGCGGGCCCGGAAAGTGGTCTGCCCCGGGCCGGGATGTGACAGTACTCAACATCTATCTTCTTAACATCGAAAGATATTTTAAATACATAACCTCCTAACAACTTTCAAATTTGTGAAGAAAATGGGAAAGGGATCATCGCCGTGATCTTAACCATTCATCGTACATCGTGTAGTTAGTTTTTATTAGATATTATTTATATTTAATTTTAAATTTAAATTTTAAAATGATTTATGACTGCACGATTACCGATTCCTTTTCCAAGAAAATGAGACATCATTATGCTTTTGGTATAATTTTAAAACTAGTAAACTATGCAATTGATATTGTTCAAATTGAGAACACATGAACTAAATTGAAAGCACTCCAAATTATGTACTCAAAATTCAGATGAGTTGGCACTCAACCCGCCTAACCCACCACCGGGTTGACACCGAGTCCGACTCCCAAACCCCGAGTCGAGCAATTCCTCCCAATCCACTTCTTCTTCTTCTTCCTTCTCTTTCCCTCTCATCATCTCTAACATTCTCCTCGCTTTCTCCCTCGCCCGTTCGCTTCCCTTTTTCTCCACCTCTCTCAACACCTCCACCGCGCCCGCCGTCTTCGCCAACCCTTTGAACCTCAAACCGCCGTAACTCAGCCCATACAACGTGGCCACACAACTCTCTTGAGTCGCCTTCGAGTCAAACTCGTTTCCCCTTAACACACCCACCAAACACTCCACCCCACCCGAATCCAACAATGCGGCCTGCCCGTCCGCACACAAACCCAAATTACACAATACGAGCAATACCCGACCCGTCATGTGGCCCGACTTTACCATTCTCAACAGAACCGGAACCGACCCGAGCTTAACCAACTTGGACCGGTTGCTCTGAACGAGTGAGAGGTGGTACAATGCGAGTGCCGAGTCGTGCCGAGTCCGCTCGCTCTCGGACCGGAGTAAGTGCAGCAAAGGCGGCAACGCGCCCAATGCGCCAATCGCCGTCTTGCAGTCGTCATCAAGTGCCAAGCTGAAGAACGCACCGGAAGCGTGTTCCTGCGCCTCTGGGGTTCCGGCCTTGAGCACGTCGATCAGAGGAGGGAGGACTCCTGACCGTACGATCTTAATCTTGTTTGACTTTTCCAGCGACAGATTGACCAACGCTGCGACGGAGTCCACCTGAACGGCGGTGTACCTGGATATAATCAGAGGGCGGAGGCCGGAGAGCAACCGCGAGGTGCAGAGTCGGGCCCGGGCGTCCTCTCTGGTCCGCGTGATCTTCCTCAGCGAAGCCAGGGCCTCCTCGATTTCGAACACGTGGCAGCTTCTGAGCTTGATCGAGATTTCGTCCTCTTCTACAGAGCGGGAGGGATTACTGTTGCCGTTAACGGTTAGGATTTCGTTTTCCGAGAAGGAAGACGACGGGGATGAGTAGCAACTCGGCTGAGTTGAGAACGGGAGAGGCGGAGCCGCGGTGACCGATTCGTTGGAGCTCGAGTGGAAGTGAGTCGGGCGCCGAGTCAGATCGGTGGCCGCGTGGACGAAATTCACAGTAGGGGTATCCTTAACACCGTTGATCAGCAACTGATTCTCCAAAACTACGACATTTTGGAGCTTGGTTTCGTTCCGGGAAGCAATGGAGGCGCGGACGAGGTTCTCGGCGGAGGCGACATCGAGGGGCTTGGGAGGATCGACCGAGGACTTCCGGCACCAACTGAGAATGGCAGATTTGAGAGCGAGGTTCGAGATCACGGAGGAGAAATCGGGCGGCGGAGAGTCCGGGAGAGCGGGCGTGAAGCTGAGGGACTTGCAGGCCTGGATGCAGGCGCGCTCGAAGGTGTGGCCGGAGGAGACGATGACCGGGTCCGCCATCAAGGAGCCGGAGATTGGACAGAGGAACTCTTTGGGAGCTTGCGGCTTTGAAGTTTTCGACGGAATTGCCGACGACGACCTCTGAAAAAGCTTCCATTTCCGCCGGGGACTCGGGCTTGCACTGCTCATCTCCGCCGCTCTTTCCGGCGTGGCGAAATCCCATTCGTTCTCTTTTGATTTGTGGACCATCAGCTTCAACATAGCTTCCTGAAACTCCATACCTGAAAAAAGTAAGCTACTTTCTTCAACTCTGTATTGTGGGAGTGAAAGTTCTGAGCTTTAAGCTTAAGTAAGGATTATGCCTAAACCCCATGATCCTTAATTCAAATTTAAGCGACTTTGAGAGGCCTAATCCGATCGGATTATGGTTTGGATAATTTGGATTAGCAGAGATATGGAGCTTGCTTGAAGGTAGAGTTTGGTGGGGATACGGCGGGAGAGAGAGAGGGAGAGGGAGAGAGGGAAAGGTTGGTGTTGTCCGTCTGATGGAGGAGACTGGGAAAAGGAATGGGATTCCGATTCCTCTGGTTTGGAGAAAATAGCCCGAATCACAAAACAAATGCTGGAGCTATATCAGCAACACAATCTCTCGTTTTTCTCCAGCGGCTTCACTTGTGTTGTAAGTAACTCATTTCCCTTGTGGACTCTGCTTCCCTCGAGCTTCTCACGAGTGACAAAAAAGTACCAACGTTCATATTTTATCCATACAACTCATTTTACTTCTCTCACACTTCTTGATAATTTTTGTTCGTTGGTAATCTTCAATTCATCAAATCTGACAGCCGAAAATTAAAAAGGTGTGTGAGAAATAAAATAAGGTGTGTGGATATCACACCCCTTTACTTAATTGTGATAGGCTTTATTAGTTTGTCAATGAATTGACACCCTCTACAAATTTCTATTTTCGGAGTTTAAGGATCAAGAAATTTGCATTCTTAGAAAGAGAGATTCGGACCTTAATTTGTATGTGGTGTGTCAGTAGGAGGAGCCAACGGAGGCCGCATAATCTAGAATAAATGGTCTGAATATTTTGATCCTTAAGTTTCAGACACAGAAATTCAGAGATGATTTCAATTTCTTAAACGAGTTTGGCCTTTCTAGAGTCAATAGTAAATATGACATGAGCGGTCAAACTTTTTGACTAATTTCTTAAAATTTTATAAATAACGAAAAACTTTGGGGGAAGAATATGTATGTCCTTGGAGCTTATTCTTTGATTAAGTACCAACCCTAGCCTGTCACAAGCCAACCCAATATTCCACCCATCAAATTTTATTGCAAGGAAAGTCTAAAAGCTAAAACACCTCCCTTAGGCTAAATTATACTAGAAAGCAAAGGACAGTGTAAAACAAGTGATTCTACACGATGGATTCTAACACGTAAACGAGGGTACATTGTCTTAATTTATCTAACTGGATGTGCATTAATCACTTTTACCTTGTGTTTTTTTATTTTATTATGTGACGAAAGAGATACTGATAGCGTGTACACCGGTAAGTACCCAAGAACCCTCCTCTAAACAGATGTTAATCCGTGAATCAACAGAAGCTTGGGGAAGGGTTGATACGGAAGTATCTAGACCATCCATCTCATTGCCCACTTTTGCAGACAAATACATGCCGTTACAGCCGTTTGATCCCACCACTGAGAAAGTTTGAAGGAAAAAGGTACTCTCTCCTCCTTACTTTGCATGGAGATGGAGAAGAAGAGCTCCACTTTCATTATTATTTGTATATACTTAATGGTTAAGTTTGTGTAGCCCTAGAAATACGTAGTTTCTTTACCAGTGTTCTAGGCTGGATAATATTAATATATCTCTTTCTTCTTTACCAAAGCGTGGTTGATTCCCTTTTTCTACTCAATACATGGATGATGGACCACCCACCCTTCACATAAATGACAAATTTTTCAAATGCGCCCGAATACGGTGCAATACACTGTACACCATATGTTATTATACAAGTGGAATTTTTATTTTTTATTTTTTATTTTTTAAGTGTCTCTCTACCTGCATAATATATATGACGTATGTACTTGTTTTTCGGACACACTGAAAAATCTGTTTGTATAAACTAGTGTTTTTTTCCTTTCCCTCTCCCTTTGTTAGATGATTAGATGATTAGATCTAAGCCAAGTGCTTAATTAATTTCAAAGATTTGGGATTAGTTTATGTTAATAATTGTAATTAGTTAAGAGGTAATCTTTCCATTTCTATCGGTTGAACACAGCTTTCATGTTTGCATGGGGAGATCAGATTAAGATTGGAAGTTGCATGTTTTTATTTAAATACATATGTATTATTTTATGAATGTTGTTTTGCTTCCAAAATGGTTTTCTTCTGAAACACATAGTAAAAATTAATTATCTTCTTAATTACTTAGCATATATTTGGAGAGCAAATGCCCTATCTTTCTAGGTTATTTTCAGACCAAATGCTTTGGTTGCATATCTAAATTACATGCACTTTTCACTTGGGGAATGCTAATTTATATACAATAACAAAACCTGAAGCAAAAGAGCTGAAGAAAATGAAGATTTCGAGCTGTGGTTTTCACTGGCACCCAATAAGCAGGCATGATTGCATGCTTTAATAAGAACCCACCATTTCACACGGAGAAATTTTTTAGTGTGTTAGAAACACGGTCTGGTACACCAAGTAGTAGATTTTTTTTTTTCAATTATTCAACCACTTATATCATTAGATTTAGTGTACTAAACCGTGTTCCTGGCACAATAAAAAATCTCTCATGAGCAAGTTCTAATCGTGGAGAAAGTTTTTGGGATCATTGATTGATACGTCAAGTGTCGTAATTCAAGTGGTTGAAATTTTTTTTATCAGATATCCAACCATTTGTATTATAATACTTGATTTACCAAACCGTACGTGTTTCCTGCACACTAAAAAATCTATCCTAACCGGGTCCTTTGATCTAATAATCTTTCCATTAACATCCAATTATAGACCAGCATATCTTGGTGGCACTGCCAATATACACTAATCTAATATCTTGCATTATATTAAGTTGGATTTGGACATGAAGAATTTTGGTTCTTTCGTCCTCTTTTGATGTTAATATGATATATTATATTTATATGTGCCCATCGAATTGGAGAATGTTGATGTGATTTAAGCTTTATGAAAGGAAAGGAAAGGAAAGGAAAGGAAAGAGTGTTTTGTTCCAACTTTACAATTTGGCACCAACCTTTTTGTTTGCTTATATAATTTCGAGTGCTGCATGGCTTTTGCTCTTTTGGTTCATACAATCATAGCCATAGGCTTTAGGTAGGTCAGGTCACCATCTGCATGGTTAAAAGCACATTGGTTTTTAGCTTTTGTCTAATGCTTCACGTACATGTTTTCAACTTTAATGGAGAGGAACTTCTCTATCCTCGTCTCGTTCCTTTTATGCCTCTCTTCTTACGTGACTAGATCAATTATAGTAAGATACCGATAGAAAGGGGAGCAGAAATCGACACAGGGATAGGGAAGTATTTTCCCTTATTAAGGATATATCCCTCAATGAGTTTTAAGTAATAAAAAGAGTATAGGTTAAGGGCAGTTCGAATGTAAATTTGTGGGGCGCAGGGAATTGGATTCTCAGAAGCAATTTGTAAACAAAAAGGGAAGAAGCATGTTTGCTCCTCTTTCACAAGTGCGATTTCATAGAGTGGGCTTGAACGCAGAGGACTCGGCTGGGTTAAAGCGATGTCATGGATTCTAGTTTGATTTGGGCATCAAAGCAAAGAGAATCTCTTATTAGTGGGCTGCGAAGTGGATGGTAGGTCCAGTAACTTTTTTGGGCCAATACCCATCTAGTAACTTTCTCACTCGAACTTTCTGGGCTTCTATTCTCATTATGCAAGGTTCCTATGATGATTGGAACCATTTACTTCCGACATCACCCTTTGAAGACCCAAGTCTGCAAAGAATCAACTAAATTAGAACTCATTTGATCGTTCGATGAATGATGTCAAATTGAAGTGTTTTAAGTGTGAAACGTAGTTTGTGGTAAAGAGATACATTCATTGATATAAAAAGAAAAAGAAAGAACTTGAACAGTGATTGGATTGATAATAAAATAGAATCCTAAGTCTCGAACATTGATTTGATTGATGATAAAGAAAGAGAATTCTTGGTTCAGTTCTTCACCTTAACGATCGAAAAAAGGATTGATCAAATTCTATTGAGTCAGACTCAAACAAAACGATATTATCTACACCAAGAGGGTGGGAGATTAGGTCAAGTCTAACAATGAGCTAACTATAATATTATTCAAATTGGTCTTTGGTGAAAATCGAACCTAAGACCTCTCACTTTACAAGTGAAGAGGAATACTACTAGATCCTAATACTAATTGACTTGTCTATTTATTAAATAACCGTTAAAGATTTAATTAATTTTTTACTCATATAATTTTTAAATAGCTTACTAGACATGTTGATCATCGAACAACATTTCACGATGAGTTGGAGAGCTGAAGTGAAATGATCAAAAAATACGTAGTGGGGAATGTATGTCCTATTTTTGCAAGGAGAGAGGATCCTCGTCGGATCCTCTAATCACATCTATTCATCATATATCGTGCGGTCAGTTTTTATTAAGTACTGTTTAAATTCAATTTTAGATAATAAAAAAAAAATTATCATGATTTTTGAGCACAAGATTACAATGAACGAATATGATTTAAGAATTTCCGAAATCCTCACAGAGAATCAGAAGAGGAAACTCACTCTTTTGCAAGGATGGTCCAACAGGTGGGTGGCGTGGGTCCTTCCTTCCGTGTCAGCGTTTGCGATGATGCGTACAACTACAAACTGCAAATTGTAGGAGCGAAGAAAGAAGCATTGGGCGACACCGTGTGGAATCCGAGTCAAACCTGGCTTTTGGCTTAACTTTTCCCCAAAGCAAACCCCAGAACCGACCCTTCTCCCTATCCCTCTCCCTCTATAAATAAAGTTTAAATTCCCCCTTTTGCTTACGAATTGTTTCTTTGCAAAATTTAACAAACTGAAAAATCAAATTACGATCAGGATGACGGGAGGAACAGAAGCTTTTCCGGATTTGGGTCGGCACTGCCAGCTCTCCGATTGCCACCAACTCGATTTCCTCCCCTTCCAATGCGACGGTTGCCGTAAGATTTTCTGCGTTGAGCATCGGTCTTACAAGTCCCACGAATGCCCCAAATCGGAGCACAACAGCAGAAAGGTGGTGGTTTGCGAAATCTGCTCCGCCTCCATAGAAACCACCGGCTGCGACGACGAACAAGACCATAAATTGCTGTTGGAGAAGCACGCCAAGTCCGGGAACTGCGACCCCAAAAACAAGAAGAAACCCACCTGCCCGGTTCGCCGGTGCAAGGAGATTCTCACTTTTTCTAATACCAGCACCTGCAAAACCTGCCAGATCAAGGTCTGCCTCAAGCACCGGTTCCCGGCCGATCATGTTTGCAGGAAGCAAACGGAAGCTCAGCTGTCGTCGTTGGCGGGTAATGGCGTCAGCTGGAACGACAGGTTCATGGCTGCTTTTGCTTCGAGGAAGGGGAAAGAATGCGGGAAGAGTGAGCGGGATTCCAAGTCTTCTGCTTCGAGTGCGCCATCTGTTCGAGCGTATTGAGAGATTGTTCATCTGCTTCTGCTGGGTTTGTTTCTCATTCCACGGTTTCATGTTTCTTCAAAACTACTTCGTTTCGTTGTAATTCTTAATACATGGTCAAGATTTTAAGGGTCATTAATCTACAAATTACAATTCATACTTTGATCCAATTGTAGTACACTAAAGAACGTTTGATTCCTCCATAACTGCAAACCAGAGTGTTAATGAGTATTTTATGTACACAAATACACGTACAAAACAAGAAACCGATATGCAATAAACAAAATAACTAGAGATTAAATTTTGTCTATAAAATACAACAGCACAAGCCCTATAGAAGTTATTCAACCTAATCTACCTCTCGCAAACCTGAACTTCAAACTCGATTTGGGATACAATGGGTGAAGGTACAAACAAATGAAATGCTCTTGGCATAGCAGCAATTTTCTTTTCGTCGTTCTTAATCCGATCTTTCGTTGCATTGTTACACAAGTAGAGATTATGTGGGTTGCCGTTTAGTACGGGGCAAAAGTGCAAGAAGGATCTTTTTTCTTGGTCCCTGAATGTTAAGCAACCTTTGTGAGAACGGACCGAGTTCCATTGCAATGAGCATGCAGATAAGAGAGGAAGCTTAGAGTGAATGGAAATTACCATCGGTATGCCCAGCTCTTTGAAAATCCTTATCCCCCATCTACTTCAAAGTAGTCATGTCTACCTGCAAATCAGAAAATCGAGCAGTGAGAAACTTGAAGTCCACAACCGAAGACGAAATGTAGAACCTAAAGTCAACTCCAGTTGTATTAGTATTTCTCATTGGATTGATCAGATTTCCCCTTTAAAAACACAGATAATATTCCCTATTTTAGATTCTGTGTCTGAAATCAGATAATGACAGCCTATGGTCTTCATCCAAATTAAGGAAAGCAAATTTTAATGAAAAATCCGATTCGGCAAGGTAAACTTACTTCTTCAGCCTGAAAAATAATGGCGTATTTTCCCAAACCAAGTCTATGCAACAAGCCAGCAACAGTTAAGAGTTTCATCCACCTTTACAACCGCAAAGTAAACTCATCAAATTTGAAGCAGCAATACAGATAAGATTTCCCAAAAAGGTAATCGAAATGTTGCAATCGCCATAAGGTAGTACCATTTGTGAAATTCTCTGCATGCCGCCTGTTGCTGGTGCAAACTGTGCTATTGGCCTGGCTGCTTGAGGGGCAGCTTTCATTGTGAAAATGAAGGAGTCTGTTGGCTGAGAAGAACCAACCATACCATTTCTCGGAAATTGGCCAGCGTAGAAGCGTCAACTGGCCTAAATGATGATGGCGGGTGCAGCTCTCTTGGTGGGGATCTACATCTGAATCCATCTGTAGTTGGAGAAGAATAGAAGTTTCTTCGAGAATTTACCTGCTATAGATCAGCTGGACTTTCTCTGGGAGGAACCTGCAGCACCTGGTATCCCAGTGAAGGATGAACAGGTTTTAAAAGCCTTGAGCGAGGGTCCACCTGCTTGCGCTCTTCAACAACTCCGCCAGTTTGCTTCGTAGATATATCAGTAAAAGAAGAAATAATCTCATTCCCACACGAATAGAGCTTAAGCGATACCTTGATTACAGTCATCAAAGCAAATGCTACCAAAACCAGCTAGCAGTATATTGTATCAAAGCAAATGCTACCTAAACCAGCAATGTGTTAATTGTAGAATTCCGATCTGTAACACAACTTTCCAGTTCGATTACTACAATTAACTAATGGCTGATTTGACTCGGTTCGACTCAGCGGAGAGTAAGTCGGAGGGGTCGGCGGTTTTTTAAATGCGAAAAGGGAGGTTTGGGCCTGATAGATTAAGAGAAGTTCAACGAGGAGAGAAGGTGGACGATGGAAACGAAAGACTTCAAAGAAAAACAAAGGCTTCAAAAAGATGGCTTGAAGAAGAAAAAAAATAACGTTTACAGGAAAATGTGAAAAGACAAATGTAGAGGTAGAAAATATAATTGATATAATCCCAAATTATTGCAGAAATTCTACTTTTATTTATCAAACTCAATACCTATCCTACTTTTATTTACTATTAACATGATTAATATCATCAAGACTCTCCCCATCGAACAATTTGACTTCTTCTTTCAACGATTTCAAGAAGTTTTTTGTATGCTTTCCCATGTAAATTGTTTCGAAGTCTTGGAACATTTCCACTTCCTCCTTTAAGAATTTGGCTGCCTTCAATCCCGAAGTAGTCTTGTTTCTCTCGTTTTTTTTCACCTCTCTCATATCAAGTTTATAACTTCTCAAATAAGACTCATTAGTACTAAACTGTGGACATTCAGAGACGGCTTTACCATTGTCAAAAAATGAATTGACATCTTTTGCTTGATTGAAGGTCAAGCGATGTAGACAAAATTTTCCTTCAAGCAAAGTCAGACGATGTCCCTCATCTTGCACATGGAAACTACATAAATTTTATAAATGAAAAGAAAATTAAAACAAAATAAAAAAAAAATTAAAACCTCTAAGCAACCTTTTCTAAGTAGAACTTAAATAAATACCAAACATAAACTTACCGAATATTTTCAACTACATATCCACCAAAGTTTGATCCCTCAAGTCTTTGACAATAGATCAAAAACAATGTCTTCCCGTGGCAAGTCTCCAAACAGTCAAAATAATCAAGATAAGTTCTAATAAGCCCGTATGGGCCCTCCCTCTCGATTTTTCCATCTAGAGTGACACTGCACACTAAAAAAAATAGCAATCAACGAATTTGAGATATGCTATATCTACAATATAAAAAAATACAATTTTATTATATCTTAGTTACTTCTAAACGGCGTGCCGCAATTATAATCCTCCAAACAAGAAAGAAGCATTGCAAAACGGGTGATATATCTTGCTCGTATCAAACTAATCTCCAAATTTTTCTTAATGTTCACAATTTGGTAGTCATCGGCAGTATCAACAGCTTGTTTCGCCCTTTCTCCTTTAGAAAAGAATCTAGAGTAATGTTTGTTTGCACCACTTGAACCAGATCCATCAGTGTAAATAGCACTATGCTCCAACTTCCGAGCACCTAATCTAATCTGAAACACTGGACACTTACAACTATAATCTTCTTCGCAATTTTGGACATGGTTGAAATCAGGGACAAAATAAAAAATGTAGCCGCTTGGAACTCTGCCTTCTATGTAGCACATATATGTTGTAAATGCAACAATTCCCTTATGCTGTTTTACAAAAGAAGTTCCACACTCAACAAGCTCTTCAATTGATGCATTATTTGTTGCCTTTGACTTTAATTCCTTAACTAAATTCTCTGTTGCTTCAAAGTCACCACACAACAAACCAAGAATCGGTGGGTTCTTGCTAATTGTCTGAATTTTGAGTTGATCGGTCATAACTGAAAGAAAGAAAAATACAAAACGCACATATAAATAAACTGAAATATATATATAATAAAAAAAAAACTAAAATGATAGTGGATTAATCGAAAATAATAGATAGATAGAGATAGAGAATATTACTTCTATCGTCCTCAAGATCAACAATCCTTGCATCCGATCCCAATGTAAAGCCACACTCCAAAAGCATAGCTGAAACTCTGGTACCCGATCCGCTCTTCTTATATGTATATCCTTCAGTGCAAGAGATGAAACAGTTAGGTGTTTTCTCTAGAGAAATACAGTAATCTATTAAGTAGAAGTAGCAAACTAAAAAGGCAAGAAAGCACAATATAACAACATAAAAAATTTTAAACTTCTACATGCAGCAGCAAAAGTAAGGAGATCAACACACCTCTTGTCATTTTTCCATCATCTTCTTCCTTCTGACTGATACACTCGGAAGAACCAAAAGTCTTATCACTGCATGAATTTCGAGGGTTCGCCCTCGAATGATTTACTTCCTGAAAGGTTATCAAGCGGATGTATTTAGCTACAACTATTAAACCCATGCTACTAAATTTAGGACCAAATAGTATATGACAGTATCAATCGGACCGTATAGAGTTGTCGAAGCCGATATTGTTCTTTGCTCATCTTGTGAAGTAAATGATAACTGTTGTTTTGCAGCTGCTTGGAAGCAGAATTCCCAAAAAAAAGGTAGTATGTCTGGATTAAATTTGGAAACAAGAACACAAACATATACTGGATAGTAGTACCTTTGCTTTTCAAATTGCTTTAAGTAAACAAAACTAGTTTGAATAAATTAAATATGCAGTTTAGGGTTGCCCGTGCGGGTTGGTGTCGATTGGCACGAACCACTGATCTCAATGCGTCCAGAAAATGCTCCTTACAAAACAAATGATCTCCTTCCACGAAAATGTAAGTGCCAGAAAGTGCTCATGCGTTAGGTAAGCCAGTGTCATGCGTGAGGTAAGCCAGTGTGCACTCTTTGGAAACCCTAAAAGCTCAATAGTTTGAAACCAGAAACCACTTTATGAAACAGTAGAAAAGGAATAAATGATACTTCGTTGGTTACTCTTATTCTGGGAATAATGTAGGTCGATCATCGTCCTAGTGCGTACAGATCTTTACCAAATATGTTTGCAGCCCACGCAAAAAAATGATATTCCAATTCACTATCCAAGTCACATAACGTTAATTATTGAGATGAAACATGTAAGTTATTCTTAAATATTGAATTGAATGTGTCTAATGTACTCAGAAATATTTTTTAAAAAAAAGAAAAATTGAAAAACACATTAGGTTACATTGTTAAATCCGTCAATTTGAACGGATTAAATTGGATCTGGAACAACACTCCTTGCATACAAGTTTTCTTTTCGAAATCTTTTTATATGCCAACATAAGGGATAACAATAATTTGGTTTCAATTAGACCGCGTCAAGTGATACTCTCTGGTGGAAGAACAATTATATTTTATTATTATTATGTTTTTTTTAATAAATGATATTATTTACACGGAGAGAGGAGTGGGCTTAGCCAATTTTATTATAAACGCAATATATAACAAAATTACAGTTTAGGACATGATAAAAACCCTTTTGTAAAGGTATTGGTACCATTTAATGTGAACGTTAGTAGTGTATACAATTATGTCTAAATATAATATCTTATCTTTACAATGTACTATGACACCCATAAGGTAAATGCCAACCTTGTTATAATAATGAACACCAATGGCATTTAATTATAACATTACGATTATTATGTAACCTTATAATGTAACTTGAACATAGTGTAACCTTACATTCCTTACAATTCACACGTTGAATGTTAACCTCATCATTTTGTAACATTGTTATACGTTACGCTAGGGAGGCTAAAAGTGAAATGCTGTGTAATTTCATGACATCTTGCAGTAATAACCTACATCTATATTTTAATAAGACGTCTATAGTGTAATTATCAACATCAGTAGTGTAATGCGATCGCATCTAAGTATAATAACCTACCTTGATAGTGTAATAGGAAGTCAACAACGTAACCACCAACTTTGTTATAATAATAACAACGTCATTCTATATTATTAACTATAACCTTACCATAATCATTTTGGACTATAAATGAAGGATATTATACTTGAACCTGATAGCATTACACTATCAAAACTAAAAAAATTAAATGGTACCATTTAATTTTGAACATTGCTATCGATAGTTTAGTTTTATTTTTTTATTAAAGGGTATCGTAGAATTTTTTATTTTAATACAAGCGATATTGATAGTGTAATACATCAATGTTCTTTGTCATGTTTGGGTATCATTTATATATGTCATCTTTTCTTTCTTTAAAAAAAAAAAGATATCTTTTTGAAACACACACAAACAGATACTTCTTACTGAATTTAACAAAATAAATATGCATGGTAAATTAATTACTTACTTATGTAGACAACGAATGAAAGACGATCTAAGTTGAGAATCTGTATATTGACCATTAATATATGTTTGTCATCCGTTTATATCTTATGCGACGACTCTTATGAATACTCTCCAAGTCCTCAATTTATATCCTTATTTATGTGCAACGTATAAAGGGTAGTACAAATTTAAAGACCAGACATGTTTCAATAAATCGTAAGTTAATTACGAAGTTACCATAACAGACCAAAGTTAAGCAATATAAAACAAGACACACAAGGACTCTTGTGCATCTTATTAGGTATTACCATCCATGTTTTATTAACTTTTCTCTCAGAAAGCTTAATTAAACCAAATTTTGCTCCAGCTACTTTTAATTTTTTATTTTAATTTGGTATCTATCATTCTTGGCCATCCTTTAAGGGAATCTAAACATCACATATCGCGCCCGACACAGCTGCGCCACCAAATTCAACCAGCAAATGATCGTCAAAATCCGTGAATTAAGGGAATCTCGCAAACGTCGCAAGCGCATGCCTCACCTTCTTCACGGCTCGGCCCTCAGCAAGCAAGGAATCAAGGATGGACATATATTTGGTGCTGACTGCTAGTGGCAAAACAACACAACAACACAACAAAGATGATTACTGCCTCTTAATTAATTTATTTATTTTTCATTTTTTCACGATGATTATTCTCTTAATTGCTTTTTTCATTTTTTCACAATGATTATTCTCTTATTTTTTTTATACATTAATTTGAAGAAGCTCTTTTCATTAAAGTGTTTGTCATTTTCATTAAATAAAGTTACTAAGGCATTTTTGGTTAAGAAAAATTCATTTTCATAAAAGTTTTGTATCTTTGCCATTAAATAAAGTTATTAAGATGCTTTTAGTTAAAAAAAATGAAAAAACCCTTTCTTTTTTTACTTACAAGTATTTAAATCTTGTTGACGGCGAGTTTGATATCAGTTTATACCATTGATGAGTCAATATTATATTATATATTTTACCCTTAGTATGTTATGGTATATATTTTGATGAGATTTTGTTACTTTGGTTAGTTTATACCATATGACTTTCTCTTGAGCAAAAAATGACCAAATGGACGAATTTTAGAGTGATTCCAATTCGAGAATGTTCGTGAGTTGATCTTTCAACTTATTCATATCAAAGTTTCGAATTTTTATTTCAAGTGGTAAATTTATGGTGATGAAATAAAGGACCAGCGTATTAAGCTGTCAAACTGACGTTTTATACTTATTTGGCTTTTTGGCGTCCAAGATGGTGTCTTTTCGCGATGAGTCTTTTTGGAAATATGTTCAAGACATCTCAAGTTTGAAAAAAGTCATCTTGGGCATGTTTTGGAGGTGTTTTAGACCCAAACGTGACTGATCTGCGGTTGGATAGATTTCCCATAATTGCCTAGGAGATTATTTCCTAGTTTCTCTTAAATTATTTTGTTTCCTACCTTTTGGAATACCTTTTCTAGGAAGGATTGTATTATACAATAGTATAAATAAGGTTAATTAGCCATTAAGGTTCTCTGTGCATTAATTTGAAGAACTTGGTTTAGAGAGCCTTTGACAATTCAACTTTATTTTATAAGGTGTTTTCTATCCATGTTTTTAATAATATTTTTCTTTTTTATTATGGATATGCGTAACTAATTTTTTTTTGCTAGAGCGAGGTCATGAGCCTTAGCAATAATATGTGGTTTCTTTTCAATTTACTTATAATATTATGCATGCAGGTTTTGATTTTTAATCACCTTGTTGAAACTATCTATTTGTCTTAATGTTTAGCTACCATTAAGATATTTAGAAAATTAATTTGATGCAATTTTGGTTGGAGGGTTGTCCCTGAAATTAACCAAGGCTTCTTGTGGTTAATAATTGTAATTTCACTTAGGATGAATACCAGTCTTAAGGGTTGCATAGTGTTTTAAAGGGTTTTCATAAAGCTTAATGAGTCTTGTATGTTTAGATTTAATTTGAATACCACAAACGGATTGCATGTTTGATAAACGTTCTAGATTGGGAGTCCAAGTACATCATAAATTAGGAAAACCCAACCTTCAAAATATGCATATATAAGCCATAAGTAATTTGAAGAACTACGTATAATTATTAAGGTGGCGGCGTAACCCTAGTTCTTTTACAACTTAATATTTGAAACCTGTTTTCTTGTGTTGTCCTTACTTTGTTGGTTTCTCTAATTGTTTTAATTAAAATTCGTTTTTATTATTTTAAACTAGCATATGGGCACACACAAAGCGTGTGGGAAATTTTTTATTTTTGTTTTTGAATTAGAAGGAGAGTGGAAGAGAGTGATAGAGAATGTGAGAGTGGGAAGTTTTTAATTTTTTTTTTAATTTTTTTAATTAGAGATATGTTAGGATTACATGTAGGTGAGGCTTGAAAAAAAAAAGCAAAATTTGGTTGTGTGAAATTACATTTCTGCCCATATTTCTTATTCATGTTATGTTTTAATGTGAAGGTTAAACTGGTAATTTCATAGGGTTTTGGTTGATAATGAGTGTTTTATTAATTAGTAGAGATTCCAAAATCAAACTTTCCTAAACTTTGTTTTAAATAATCTCTGTAAGAACGACCTTGCATGAGCATTTTTACTACAACTACCTTGTACTTTTACAAGTATTTTTAAGCATTTTTAATCTTACTTTTGCAGATGGTAAAAATTCTATCAACAAATTAGCCCCCTTATTATAAATATACTATTTCATTAAAAAGTTTTAATTAAGTTTAGGCCCGCACTATCCAAACCAATTCATACTATTAGTTTGAGCAAAAATTATTATGTGAAAAAAGGCTCCCCAATATTAAAATAAAGGGTATATAGATTACCATATATATACTACAACTTCCAGAAAATGATAATAAGGCCCACTGTTTAAACTTTAAACCGGAGATTAGAGTCGGTCTTCACGTGACGCCCCCTTGATCCTTTTGACTGGGTGCATGGATCCAAACATGTACTTGTATCATACGTACACTAAATCATGGGTGGGACCTACAATAATTCATTCTCATCTTCTACAATTTTTTCCAATCAAATTCGTCGGATTGGATTTGTTCCGGAACTTAGTGTTCGGAGCCTCCTTATTCCTTAATTTGGGTCGCACAAATTAAATCCAACGGTCTCCTTTAATTCATTTTTCTAACCCACCACACATAATCAACGACCCTGATTTGACTTGCACACCAATCTGCAGCCTAGGTTTGTGGATGAGGAGGCTCTGGACACTAAGATCCGGAGCGGATCCAAATCCAAATTCGTCTTTGGCGAGAAACAAACATAAGTTCTCTCATATAAAGTAAATAGAAATATCACCACACCGTAGTACTAATTGATATTTTAGAAGCCTATACAAATGAAGGGGGATATTTATTCATTTAAGAAAAAACTTTATGGAACTGATCATTAAGATTTGGAGAGTTGAATTTCTCTAATCCTATGTGTGCATTTTAAAAGATAAGGAACTTTAACGAAAAATTTTCGGTATTATTCATTTTAATGAAAAACTATATTTTTACACTAAAAAATCAATCATGGTACTATTCACTTTACCTTTTGTTTTATCTTTATCGTTAAAACTCAAAATTTTCAAGTTTTTTTCATTAGTTTTCTTTAAAAGATATGATCCTAAGATGTCGGATTAGAACATGATTTTAACAGGACGGACCAGGCACTTACTCAAGTTTCCACTACGTATCGAAAAAGGAAGGATCGGATTCACTCGTACAACAAGATGCCATGCACCAAATGAGTCAGTTTCCACTCGGCATCAGCATCAGGGAACTATATAATTTTGTCCTTATTATTTTTCCAAAAGCTTGAAATTAAATTATAAATAAAAGTGTTTAAAAAGAAAAAAAAATTAAAAGAGGGGAACTTTTCTGAAATAAACCGGAATTTCCCTTTCATGTAGTATTGCTTTGCATTTTGGGTTCTGTAGATTACATTATGTAAAAAATGCATTTTTTTAGCTCACGTACATGTTTTTAACTTTAATTGAGAGGAACTTCTCTATCCCCGTCTCGTTCTCTTTCTTACCTCTCTTCTTACGTGATCAATCACAGTAGGATATGAATAAAGAGGATAGCAGATATTGACACGGGTATAGGGAAGTCTTTTTTCATTGTTATGGATTCACCCTTCCAGAGTTTTTAAGCAATCAAAAGAGTATAGGAGACAGATAGAGAGAGGGAGAGGGCAGTTCGAATGTAATTTACGTGGAGAAAAGCACTTTTTGCCTGGAGTGCGGGAAATTGGATTCTCAGAAGCAATATGTAAACAAAAATGGAAAAAAGCACATTTGCTCCTCTTTGACAGGTGCTATTTCATAGAGTGGGCTTAAAAGCCGAGGACTTGGCCGGGTTAAAGCGATGTCGTGGATTCTAGTTTGCTTTGGGCTTTAAAACAAAGAGAGTCGCTTATTGATGGGCTGAGAAATAGGTAGTATTTCAGGTCCAGTAACTTTTTTTGGGCCAGTGCCCATTTGGATTTGGGTAATCCTTGAATAATCATTGGGGATGTTCAATCAATAAATAAATAGAGGATGTTGGAAACTACCTATTTTCGAGATCACTCTTTGAAGATCAAGTCTACAAAAAAAAGCAATGAAATTAGAAATCTTTAACCGTTCAATTACTGTTGTTAACACTTTAGTGTTCAAGTGAGAAACATGATTTGTCTATTTATTAAATAAATGTTAATTGATTTAGTTAATTATTTGCATAGATAATCTTTAAAAAATCATTTATAATGTGAATCTATATGATCATCAAACAATATCACAAGATGTTTCGAGAGTTAAGAGAGTAAAATGAGAAAGCTGAAATGGAAAAGTCGTTACCATTCATCAATAAATACATAGTGGGGGATGTATGTCCTATTTTTGGAACGAGGATCCTCTCCATATCCTCTTTGTAAAGATCCTAGAGATCCTCTAATCATCTCTATTTATCGTACGTTGTGCGGTCAATTTTTCTCAAGTACTGTTTATATTCAATTTTAAATTAAAAAAATTTATAATAATTTCTAACTGCACTATGTACAATAAACTGATATAATTGGAAGATCCCCATAATCCTCAGTCCTCACAAGCAAAATCGGAGAGAGGATCCTCGTTCCTATTTTTGCAGGGATGGTCCAACAGGTGGGTGACGTGGGTAGACCTGGCATTTTGGATCCGACCCGTTAATATTAGTATTTGGATAGATGCTTAAGGGGCCGGGTCGTCATTAAACAACGGGTCACTTTGGGTCAACCCGTTAGACCCGTTAGCACTAGTTAACACTCGTTAGTTGAGGATGTTTTAGTAATTTCAGTAAAGTCTTAACAACAAAATATAAACTCTATACAAAAAAATAATAATAATAATTGTTGATGCACAAAATCAGCGAGGACTTTGGTACAACAGAAAGTATTGAGTTTGTGACCTTCACTAGATTGTTCCAGTCACTGGTGTTGGTAAGTATGTAAATGGACAGAGACAGGGAAGCAAACA
>JADOBS010303781.1:0-25013 GCA_015708375.1 Cydonia oblonga | reverse complement strand
CAATATTTATTTCACCAAAATTTCGATGTCTACAAATGCCCCCACTTCAAGGCACGTCGTATACATGTGCTTGTCACATGTAGGAGATGCGTTTTGAAGTCCCTTAATGTAGATGTCGATCTAAGGGTTGTCGAGGCTTGATCTTGAATTTGGTTAGAAGATTTTCTGGTTTCCTCCAAATGTTGATTTTCCACAAGCTTAATCTTGAACTGGGCTAGAGGGTTTTCTGGATTCCTCCAAAGGTTGATTTTCAATAGGCTTAATCTTGAACTAGGCTGGAGGGTTTTCTGGATTCCTTCAAAGGTTGATTTTCCACAGGCTTAATCTTGAACTAGGCTGGAGAGTTTTCTTGTTTCCTCCAAAGGTCTGAACTTGCTGCTTTTATCTGGAGCTGAGTTTAATTCAAGGGTGGTAGACACTTGATCTTGAATTCGATTTGTGATTTCTTCAAAGGCCATCAAGGCTTGATAAGGCCACGAGCGGTTTCATCTGGCAAGTGAGATTTGGCTTTGTTGAGGATAAATCAGCACGTGCAGTTGTTGTGCTTGTTGATTATCCATAAGGTTGATGTTTCATTGTCGCTCGTCTTATCTGTTCTCCAGGCAGATGTGGATGAGTACTCGAGAGCAATGTTAGGTAAGCAATCAGGGAAGGGGTTCCAGGCAGTCGATTCCTGACTGGAAGCTTGATTCCAAGTGTCGCCCGATTACTCTTCTTCTTATTGTCCTGTAGGTAAAAATGAGGACAAAGAAAATGACAGGGAGAAAGCATGATATGAGATACTTTCGCTTTAGACCCTGATGAGACGAGATACTTTTGCTTTTGAATAAGCAGTGGTGATTTGATGGCGTTGCACAGCGAGGCTTTGCTTTTTGACGATGGTGACAGCGAAAGGTTGTTGAGGTTTCTCGAGCTCTTAGTTTCAAATCAAACTTCTTCTGCTGGGTTATATGATTCTGCAGGGAAGGGTGTCATGCTATAGTGATTTGTTACAGCTCACCATGCTGCATTTTTCTCTGCTTGTTGCTTCCGCACGGCAGGCAGGCACGAGATAGAGATGATGGTATGTTTTCTTGCTCAATCTTTCCAAGTGCCGACCGAATGCTCTCTTTCTCCTTGTTTCACAAGCAAGAGCAAGGGTAAAGGAAAAGCATGCCATGAGATATCTTTGCCTTCGACTTCTGATGATATGAGGTACTTTTGCTTTTGAAGAAGTATCTTTCCATATATTTATTCTTGAACTGGGCTGGAGAGCTTCTTAGTAACGAAGAAGAGACTTGATATTGGATTGGACTTGTAATATCTTCAAGGACCGTTGGTGGCTTGATCTTGAAGACAATCAGACCATGAGCAGTTTCATATGGCAAGTGATCCTTAGCTGAGTTGAGGATGAATTAGCATGTTGTCTCCACATGCTTCAAGATATTAATTTTATTTGCCTTGTCTGTTCTCCAGGCAGGTGTGGCGTCTTCTTCGGAAGTACATCAGCAGTTGAAGAAGAGTACTCGAGAGCAACGCTAGGTAAGCAACCAGGTAAAGGTTCTGGGCAATCAGTTCCAAATCGGAAGTTTGATTTCAGGTTCTAACTGATTGCTCTTTTTCTTCCCGTCTTGCAGGTAAGAGCAAGGGTAAGGGAAAGAAAAGGGAAAAGCATGATATAAGATACCTTTGCTTTCGACCCTGATGATATGAGATACTTTTGCTTTTAAAGAAGTAGCGGATGGATCAGTGCATGTGTTGGTCGCGTTTGTCTCCGCATGCTTCGATGTATCATTCCCACTGGCTTTATCTGCTCTCTGGGCACCTGGCTTCTTTTTTGGAAGTACATCACCAATTGAAGATAAGTACTTGAGAGCAGTACTAGATAAGCAATCAGGGAAGGCGTTCCAGGCAGTCCGTTCCAAACTGGAAGTTTGATTCCAGGTGCCGGCTGATCGTTCTCTTTCTCCTCGTTCTGCAGTGAAGAAGGAGGACAAAGAAAAGGATAGGGATGAAGCATGCTATGAGATACTCTTGCTCTCGACCCTGTTGATATGAGATACGTTTGCTTTTGAAGACTTGGTTAAAGAGGTGTTTTCAAGGAAGAGGAAAACTGAGTGTGTTGAGAGGTTTGGTTGCAGACGCATTCTTGGCAAGGGAGAAAAACCAAGCGTTTTGGATGTGTGCTTTGCCGTGGAGGATGAAGGTGACCATATATAGGGATTTTCCACTAGCAGGTAGTGGTGCAGACGTGGCCTTGCTACCCACGCTTGTCGGCGACAACATTGTAGTTGGGATAGTGCAATCCATGCGTTTTTAACTTTGTCAGAGATATTTGGCAAAGTTGCACGTGATATCCGAAAAGTTTAGATTGCGTCTAAAAAGTGTTGACGGACTTTACGCAGGAAAATCCGGCTTTTGAAATTTGAATAGTGGTGTTTCTTTGATTTTTTTTTGAACTGGTGGCTGTGTTGCCTCTCCTTTTATAGAGGTATCAATCACGTCCAACATGCACACTTTAAAGATCGCCCGCTCGTGAAAATTGTCTCTGGTGTATTTTATGAGATTTTTACTCCATCCAACCCTTTTCTTTTACCATTTTTTTTTTGAAAATGGCTTACCCGTCTAACATTTGCTTAGATTTGAGTCTCAGTTGTGATACAGGTGCGCCGCGTCAGGCTAATACATGGCGCCCGTCCTTCATATCTCCTAACGGCCCTCTTACAGTTGAAGACTCCGTGATGAGGGATACGACGACAGCTACAGTAGTAGCTAGAAATCTCCTCACTCCTAGAGATAACAGGCTACTTTCGATAAGGTCCGATGAGTTGGTTGTCCAAGACTCCCAGGCTCTCAGTGTTCAGTGTGCTGGTTATGTGTCCAACATGGGCCAACGCCTGCTTGTTCGAACTCGTCAAGTCGAATCATTGACAGCCGAGGTGAAAAACCTTGGACGGGAGATCAAACGTCTCAAACGTGAGAATGTGGAGTTATACAAGCTTACAAATACTTATTCGCCGAGTATGAAGGGAAAGCTTGATCAGCTACAAAATCTGAAGGTCGGATTCAAAGTGACCGTCAGAGGTTTGTGGCTTTCTTCCAGAGGCACTTTTTGCCCTCGTCATCTGGAGTTCGACCAAGTATTGAGGCCTCGAATAATCTATCTTCAGTGCCTCCCTCTTTTAGGGTTCCGCCGAATACTGAGGCTTCACATAAGTGACATTCATGAAGGCTCCCCCTTTTCTTCTTTTCTTTTCTTTTCCTTTTTTTTTTTTGTACACACTTGTAATTTCTTAGAGATATCAATGGACATGCTTTATTTTATTCAGTATGTTGTGCTAAATACAAATAAAACGTATATCTGACTAAGATATGTTACTTCCCTTTTCTTTTCTTTTTTTAGAATTATTTATTATTATTATTATTATTATTTATCTTTTTAGATGGTGCCTGATGCACCCATTTCCTTTTAGATGGTGACTGGAAGCATCATTCTGTCACCACTAACCATTTCCTTTTCCCTTATTGACTTGCTAACAGTAGCATGCATTTTCTTTTTTGTGTGTGTGTATGTTTTGTATGTTTTGATGGTAGACTGCCACTACTGGGTTTACTCGATAGGCTTCCTCGCTGTACCGCATCCTTCTGGCATACAGACCATCTTTTTACTTGCACAGTCACCTTATTACATTCCTCATTGCATGCGGATTGCTGTTTGCACAGTTACCTTATTACAATCCTCACTGCATGCGAATTGTTGTTTGCACAATCACCGCACTTCTTTTGCTTCTACAGGCTCTACACAATATATATATATATATATATATATATTTCTTTGTTGTGATGCTAGGAATCTTTAATTTTGGAGAATGCAGAGCATGATGCTGGAATCCTCACGAAGCTTTTAGAGACGTGGTAGCAGGACGTGCGTGTACTTGTGCCAGAGACTTCAACGAGGTTTCGCTGTGTAGTGCCTTTTGATCACAATTCTCCCTCGGTGGTGCGCTGTCGTGTGGTGCTGTGCAAGAGACTGTAGCGGGGCTTGGAAGGCTTTGGAAGGCTTGCTTGAAGATCGCCTCCGTAGTTTTAAGGACATAGCTTTCGAGTAGTGTTTTCCTTTTGTAACAAGGCTTTGTAACCAGATCCTTTCTTCAAAGAAATAAAGTATTCATATTCTGGATTTGCTCTTTATTTTTCAAAGTGTTTGTTCTTTTTCTTTTTCTTTTTTTTTGTTGATGATGTGACTGTACTTGAAGTTTTGAAGTTTCAAGTTGCCTACGTACCCTCGATTGAGGAGGGATCAAGTCATAACGTAGTTCAAATGAGTGATGGTTTGATTATTATTATTATTATTTTGACAGTTTTAATGGTGATTTTGATGATTTTGCCGTACACAGTTTATGCTCTTGCGGGCTAAGAGCATGATACATTTGTTTTAGGGTAGTATCGCTTCAAGTTTCCCATTGATGGGGCCGATCCTCAAGCCGTCTTCGGCCATGATTAAGTAGGCACCGTTGGTGTAGACTTCTTGTACCACGTAAGGTCCATCCCACTTTGATGTGAACTTGCTTTTTATCTTGTGAGTTGTGATGATAGGCCTACGCAATGCGAGCATGAGATCCCCCACTTGAAAATAACGAGGGCAAACCTTCCTGTTGAAAGCTTTGGAAAGTCGTGCTTGATTACACTCCAAGTGTTGCTAAGCTTCGAGCATTCTTTCATCCAATGCTTCTAACTCTTGAAGACGTAACTTTGCATTCTCTTCATTAGTCAAGCCTTCTTGTATAGCCATCCTCAGTGAGGGGATTTGATTTTCGAGCAGTAGAACATCTTCCACACCATACATGAGAGAGTAAGGCGTAGCTTGGGTAGGAGTCCTATATGTCGTCCTATATGCCCAAAGTGCTTCGCTTATTCTTTCGTGCCAGTCTCTCTTTGTTCGGCCGATCACCTTCTTTAGGAGGTTGCACAATGTTTTGTTGAATGCTTCTGCAAGACCGTCGGTCGGAGCATGATACATGGAAGACTTGTGTTGTTTGAACTTGTATTTCTTGCAGAGCTCGTCCACGAGTCGGTTGGAGAACTGTTTCCCATTGTCGGTGATGATGTAGCGAGGTACACCATATCGGTGGATGATACGCTCCTTGATGAAACGGACGACAGTTTCCTTCATGACTTCCCTTAGGGGTATGGCTTCAGCCCACTTGGGGAAGTAGTCTATTGCAACTAGAATGTAAGCTTCTCCTGCAGATGACTTTGGTGCAATTGATCCTATGACGTCCAATCCTCATGCGTTGAACGGCCATGAAGCAACTGTAGGGTGCAACGGTTCAGGCGGTTGATGTATGAAGTTGGCATGGAACTAACAGGCTTGGCACCTTTTGACGTGCTCCATACAGTCCTTTACCATGCTTGGCCAATAGTAACCCATTCTTTTGAGCTGGAAATGTAGCTTTGGCCCCGACTGATGTGCCCCGCATACACCTGAGTGTGCTTCTTCCATGGCTTGATTGGCTTCTTCCTCACTTAGGCATCTCAGAAATACTTCTTCAAAAAAACGTCGGTAAAGTGTTCCTTTGTAGTAGAGAAAGCAAGGTGCTCGTCGACATATTTCAGAGCGGTGTCTAGGATCATCTGGCAACTTTCCATGCTCCAAGTAGTCGATCAGCGTTTGTCTTCACTCTTCAACATCGACTGGAAGTACCGAGATGACATTTGTATCATCCAGTAGCATTTCATTGATGAGCGGGATCACCCATCTTCGGCAGACTGGCACGTCTGCAACATTGTCTTCTCCTAGTGTCATACTCGAAGCTAGGTTAGCGAGAACGTCTGCCATTTGATTTTTTTTTCTTAGCACATGTCTTAGTGTCACGGCCTCGAACTTTTGTAGCAGTTGAGTTGCTAGCCGGAAGTATGGGACGAGATTATCTTTCCTCACTTCATATTCAGTTAAAAGTTGATTGATTATGAGCTTGGAGTCACCATATACCTCAAAGGCTGTGATTTCCATGTTGATCGCCATTTGGAGCCCGATGATCAACGCTTGGTATTCAATGACATTGTTGGAGCATAGTTCACTTAGTTGGAAGGAATAAGGTAGTATCTGCCTTTGTGGCAACATGAATACTACTCTTGCCCCGCTCCGTCTGCTCGTGCGGATCCGTCGAAGAACATTGTCCATGCTGGCAAAATGTCGACGTAGAACACCTCCTCGTCAGGCAAGTCGTCAGAGATTTTCCAATCAGCTGGGATTGGGTGATCGGTAAGGAAGTTTGCTAGCGCTTGTCCCTTGACGGCTTTAGCTGGGACGTAGATGATCTCATACTAATTAAGAAGCAACGCCCATTTAGCGAGTCGCTCTGTCAAGATTGGTTTGGACATGACATATTTGTCGGGGTTAGCTTTAGCGACTAGGTGGATGGTATAAGCATGCATGTAATGCCTGAGCTTCTGGATGGCAAACACCAAGGCAAGGCACATCTTCTCTTTTGGAGAGTAGTTCAACTCAGCGCCGGTGAGAGTTCGACTGAGGTAGTAGAACGCTCCTTCTTTCTGGGATTCATTTTCTTGTGCCAAAAGTGCTCCAACTGAACTTTCCTGAGCGGCGATGTACAATATGAACGGCTTCCCGGGCACAGACGCCCCCAGGATAGGTGGACTTGATAAATATTTTTTTATGCTTTCAAAAGCATTGTGGCATGCTCCGTCCCATACGAACGGAACATCCTTCTTCATGAGCCGACTGAACGGTTGACAACGCCCTACAAGGTTGGAGATGAAGCGTCTAATGAAGGCTAACCGTCATTGTAGACTTTTCAACTCATGCAGGTTTCTTGGCTCAGGCATGCTTTGAATGGTTTTGATCTTTGATTGGTCAACTTCAATGCCACGGTGCTTGACAATGAAGCCGAGGAACTTTCCAGAGGTGACGCCAAATGCACATTTTAACGGGTTCATCTTGAGGTTGTATTTTCGCACCCTCTCGAACACTATTCGTAAATCCTTTAAGTGATCTGATCTTTTCTTTGTCTTGACCACCACATCGTTTATGTAACATTCTACATTTTTGTGTAGCATGTCATTGAAGAATTTTTGCATTGCGCGTTGATATGTAGCTCCAGAGTTCTTTAGACCAAATGGCATCACCTTGTAGCAGTAGATACCTTTTGGAGTGCGGAAGACCGTTAGTTCCTCGTCTTCGAGAGCCATGCGAGTTTGATTGTATCCAGAAGAGCCGTCCATGAATGACAGTGCCACGTGGCCAGTGGTTGCGTCCACCATGATTTCAATGATTGATAAGGGGAAGTCGTCTTTCGTGCAAGCATCGTTGAGGTCTCGGAAGTCTACGCAAACACGTATTTGTCCAGATTTCTTAAGGACAATGACGATGTTGGAGATCCATTTGGGGTATTGCACCTCCCGAATGAAGCCTGCTTCGATTAGCTTGTCGATCTCAGCCTCAATTTGTGGGATGAGCTTGGATCGATAACGTCTTTGAGTTTTCTTTATTGGTCGCGTTCCGGGCTTGACTGCAAGATGGTGCACAGCGATGGTAGGGTCAAGGCCAGGCATTTCTTTGTAAGTCCAAGCAAACACATCTTTGTACTTTAATAACAGCTGGTAATACTCCTCTATCTCGTCCGCACTTAGCAGTGCACTTACGAAGATAGGCCTCATCTTTTGTGCCTAAGTTAAGTTCCTTGAGATCATCAACTGTGGCTTGCCCCCCTATCCTCAAGTTGTGGTGGCGCAATAGTGACATCTTCTTCTGGGATTTCGTCTTCTTTGCCTTCTTGGATCGTGATGTGGAAGACATCTTGGACTTCCTCTTCAGTGCCTTCCTTTCGGGTGTTGTATTGTTTTGAGTTACGAAACTCTATGAAAGCACGGAGTTGCCCTGTTTTTTTAAAGGCAACATTTAAGTTCCGTCCCGAGTCCATGACCTCTTGAATTAAATCAGCTTCGATCATGTTGTCAATCTCGGCTTCATCCAAGCTTGAAAGTGTATTAACAATGGTTTCTTGCCCCCTTTTCGACTGGTGATTCTATGGATGCAATGTAGGCTTCATGTGTAATTTCTTTGGAGTGACATAAGTCCGTCCTCAACTTCGCTTGATTTGGAGCATGCCCCCAGCGGTTGAGGCGACGACTTTGAGTCGAAAAAGCCAGAAGTGACATCTTCCTTAGGGATTTCATCTTCTTTGTCTTTTTTGATCATGACAGGGAAGCTGTCTTGGATCTTCCTTTCAGTGCCGTCCTCTTAGGCTTGTTGGCATGACGATTGTCCAGTGTGGATGATGGTGTGCCTGCTTACTTTCAGTGGTCCATTTGTGTTAACCTCCAAGATTGTTTGGCGCTTTATCCTTGAAGGAATTGAGCTTCGAATATCGCATTTTTCTGCTAGCCTGTCGAGCTTTTCTTCCTTTGATGTCATTTCCCTATTTCTAGAAATTTTCTTGTTGTCTTCAAGTCTTTTCAAAGCTGACCAACTAGAAGGAGAGCTAGCCTTGTTGCTTTGCTTCTTAGGTTTTGACAACCTTTCAAAAACAGAGCTTTGGGATGCTGGTATCTTAAGTCTCTTGAAGACAGAGGTTTGGTTTTGACCACCAATGCGATTAAGTGCTGACATTCTGGGTCTTGAACGATTCATCATGTTGAGGACTAACGTTCGAGGGGCGGATTTATGCTCCTCTTGATTTTGTTCAATGCTCACGCCGATGTGTTGAGTGCTAGCATTTTTCGCTTTGCTTGAAATCTTCACGGGTGCATTTGGTGTGAAGCCAAGTCCAGCTTTGCTGTTGTCAACTCCGTAACCGTGCTTCTTCAACTTCTTTTGAGTCTCGGTGAGGTCATGTTCTTTATTGTTGACGGTGTTTGGAACCTTCTTTCCAGGATTTGAAGAAGAAGCAAAGTCGTACCCAGCTTTCAACATGAGTTTGTAGGCATTTGGATCAAAACCTTCTTCGGTCCTCTTGGTTGGAAGAAAGCTTGGGTTCACCCCTTTTGGCAGAGATTTTATGAAGCCTTGTGGTAGTTTTGCAACCTTAGCGTCGCCTAGTTGTGTCAAAGGCAGAACTGCATTCTTCCTGAGCAACTTCACATTATCCTTGTGCCACTGTGCATCGGCTTTGCTTTCTTCAGTTTCAAACGGGGGTTGACCATTCTTTCTTCTCGACATCAGGATGTATCGAAAGACAGGTGCGTTCGGTCCTTTTGAGGGTGTCCTACTCCCTTTGGTTGTTGCGGGTTTAGCAGACTCGTCATCATTTTTGCTCAAAGATGGCATAGCTTTTTCTTCTTGCTTTTTGGGCATGGCTTGCCACTCCTGCTTTTTAGGTGTTGCTTTGCCCATGGATTTGATCTCTTTTGGAAGCGCTTCGGGCACCATGTCTTCATCCATGTAGAACTTAGCATCTGCGAAATGTTATTTGGCTTCGGTGAATGGTTTGGTGTCGCCATAGATCACCTTTATTCCTTCTCGGTAAAATTTTAAGCATTGGTGAAGGGTGGACGATACTACACCATTTTCATGGATCCAAGGCCTTCCTAAGAGTAGGCCGTAGGAAGTTTTTGCATCAATCACGTGGAATATCGTGCTTGACTTGAGTTCACCAATAGTCATCTCCACTCAGATCATGCCCATCGCTCGTTGTCCTCCTTGATTAAAACCTTGGATTAGTAGACGACTTAGGGACAGTTCATCAACCTTGATGCCGATTGTAGTCATTGTTGACTTTGGCATGATGTTTATGGCTGACCCACCATCCACAAGCATGCGGTTAACTTTGTGCTCCCTTACGTACCCAGAGACGAAGAGAGGACAGTTGTGAGGCTTGGATCCTAGTAGCAAGTATTCGTCAGTGAAGTGGATTGTGTCCTCGACGGCACAACATGTGGCACATTCATGTGGCCGAAGCTTCAAGCTTTCGTTCTTGCTTTCTTGTACTTCGTGGTCGTCGAAACTTGCCAATACCGCTGCCAGTGCTCTTCGCATCTTCTTTGGTAATCGCAACGCTTCCTCGATGCTAAAGTATGTTGGTAGACCTTCTTCGTGCGTGAGAGTTTTTTCTCCCTCAGCGGCGATAGCTTTGCTCTTCCATCTCTACTTCAACTATGTGACAGGCGACGGTAGTGCACTGTTGAAAAAAATCCTTCGGGAAATACTCGTGCAAGGAGACGGGAATGCATGGCTCTTGTTTCATAGGTTCCTCATTGCATGTTGGCTTAGCAGTTCTTATGTTTCCTTTAGGCTTCCTATTATTGCAGCAGCCGTGCTTTCTCCCTTGCTCCCCCTTTAGCCTTATAACTTGCGGTCTTGGCTTCCTTGTCTTCTTATAAGTCACCAATGTCCACCCTTCTTCCCCATCGGTAGGTGCATCCTGGTCGTTTGCCCTCGGCGATGGTTGTGTAAAAGGTACCGTGCAACTTGAGCATTGATAGAAATGGTCGGGTGTTGCTTGGAGAGGCACGAGATTGAAGGATCCAAACGCAATTGTGGTAGTATGTGTGTGCAGCTGTGTCTTCAAGGTCAAGCTCGATTTTCCCTTGTTGTGCTAGCTTCATAATGAGTTCTTTGAGGACGAAGCACTTGCCAACATGATGGCTCATGATACGATGGTACTTGCAGTACCTAGGATCGTTCATGCGATTCATTTCTTCAAGGCGTTTGCATTCTGGTAACTCAATCACCTTCTTTTCCAGCAAGTCGTCTAACATTGCATCCATGTCTGAGTCAGGAAAGGGTACGTCTTTTGGTCCAGCTCCCTCAAGGTGTTTTTATACTTGTCTTGGGTGCGAGGAGGCTCACTTCTCTTTGTCTCCTTTGCTTTGGTCTTGGAGGAGATCTTGATAGGCGCGGAGGAGATCTTGATGGGTATGGAGGAGGTCTTGATGGGTGCGGTGTTGACAACAAAAGCTTTCTTGGAGGGCTTTTTTCCAGTCCTGTCTACATTTAGGGAGAACACTTTATCCTTCTTGAAGTCTATGATTGGCTCATTCTTCCCATGATTGGTGATACTCAGCTCCATGTCGTGGGAACGAGTTGCCAGCTCCTCAAATGTTCTCGGTTTTATGCCTTGGAGGATGTAATGTAATCGCCAATGCATGCCTTGAACACACATCTCAATGGTGGAGGTTTCCGAAAGTCGGTCTTTGCAATCTAGACTTAATGAACACCATTTATTGATGTAGTCGACGACAAGTTCATCCTTCCACTGTTTCGTACTGGTCAGCTCTAGCATGCTTACGGTGCGGCGAGTGCTGTAGAAGCGATTGAGGAATTCCCTTTCTAGCTGATCTCAACTGTTGATAAACTTGGGCTCGAGGTCGGTGTACCAGTCAAAGGCATTTCCTTTCAGCGAGCGCACGAACTGCTTGACGAGGTAGTTTCCCTCTGTTCCAGCATTGTTGCAGGTTTCAATGAAATGGGCAACATATTGCTTCGGGTTTCCCTTTTCATCGAACTGCATGAACTTTGGTGGCTAATAACCCCTCGACATCTTCAAAGCGTCAATCTTCTTGGAGTAGGGTTTTGAGTATAGTACGGAGTCATGTGAGCTTCCTTCGTACTATGCCTTGATGGTGCTGGCGATCATCTCCTGCAGCTGCTGGATAGAAAGAGATCCCATGAGCGCCGCTGCTTGGTCTGTCTTCAGCTTCTTTTCGTCTTTCTCCACTAAAGGCTTCTCTTCTTCACCGTCTTCTTTCTTTAACGGATTACCCATTGGGTCGACTTTTAAGTCGGGCTTTGCATCTAGTTGGTTAACAAGTGCGGCGATTTGCAAGTCTTTTTCCTCCATAGTACATGTGAGTTTTGCGATCGCTTCATTCATTTAAGCCAGCTGTTCCTCAATTAAAGTTGCTCCGGTAGCCATTACTTGCATGGTTGTGCTGTCGCTCGAGTCGGCATCAAAAAGCAAGGACTCAGAGTACTTCCTCGGGCTTTCCTCCTTTGGCACCCTTAGCAAGGCCAAGGTGATCACGGGCTCGTGCCTCGGGTGCTTTTGTTCCTTCGGCAGGGTTAATGCAGGGGTGGAAGAGGCGGCAGAAAGAGCTCTTGCCTTGCTTCGGGTTATGATGCCTGAAGTGACATCACTTGCGGTGGTGACGCTCTTGTTCCTTGCATTGGTTGCGAGAACAGCTTGGGCCTTCCTTGACGCCATTGATTTTGGAGATGTGCTTTGGTTTTCTTGAACAGAGAAAGAGATGAGAGGTAGAGATGGTCCCACCGGGCGTGCCAAATTTGTAAACACGGAAATTCCTGCAATGATGAGACAAGAACAAGTGTACAAAATAATATTTTTATTAATGATTTTGTTGGGTTACAATCTCTTTTAAATTTGATCCTCTGATTCCATCTCTGTAAGACGTAGATTTGCGGATTGTGTTGTTGATCCAAAGGACGTCGGAGCTTGATCCTGGATGAACGATTGATGAATGATGAACACTTTCTTCAAGGGTCGTAGGGGCTTGATCTAGAAAAAGGATTTGACGATGAACGAAGAGGGCCTTCTTGATCCTTCGGGATTTGCTTGAGAGTAGAGAAAACGTCTGTCAATCTCCAATCCCCTCATCTTTTGATGGAGAAGCCTATTTATAGGCCTTGAGAATGAATTACCACCATCCTTTTGTTTTGGTGGATGTTGTAGGTGAATTTGGTGGATTGTTGTAGGTGAAATGAATTAAGGTTGTAATTTTAATACATTGGTCAATATTTATTTCACCAAAATTTCGATGTTTACAATATACTCTAACATAAAAAAAAAGTTGAGTTAAAAAAAATGTTTGGTAAACACTTAAAAATAGCTTATTTTTACAGTTTTTTATGGAAAAAAAAAATGAAAAACGTGAGACAGAAAAAATGAGCTTATTCTCACAGCACAACAGAAGTAGTTTTTTTTTTCAAAGGACAGCAATACCAAACCAACTCTTATTATAAAGATGTAAGTGAATAGTATCATGAATGATTTTTTTAAGCAAAAAGTGTCCTTAAGGTTAAAAATAAACAGTAATTCTGTTAAAAATGTGACGCTGTCGGTGAGATCCCCTAAAAACGTGAAGTAACGTGAATTCGGTTAAAACTTCCGTCCAAATCAATCACGTGTGTATCACGTGCGACTGATTTAAAGGGCATCTCAATTTTTTGATCCGATTTTTCGTACAGCCCGATTAGATCGGACTTAGTGAAAAAATGGCGGCATCTCGTCGGCTCCGGGACCTGCAATCGCAGCCGGGGAACAAGATCTGCGTGGACTGCTCCCAGAAGAACCCGCAATGGGCCTCTGTATCCTACGGTGTCTTCATGTGCTTAGAGTGCTCAGGCAAGCACCGCGGGCTCGGCGTCCATATCTCGTTCGTCCGATCCGTGACAATGGACTCGTGGTCCGAGATCCAGATCAAGAAGATGGAGGCCGGCGGCAACGAACAGCTCAACGCCTTCCTAGCCAGCTACGGCGTTCCTAAGGAGACGGATATCGTCACCAAGTACAATACCAACGCTGCCAGCGTGTACCGGGATCGGATTCAAGCCCTAGCCGAGGGGCATCCCTGGAGGGACCCACCTGTTGTGCAGGAGACCATAGGGTTTGGGAGAAAGAAACCGCCTTTGGCCCAAGGCGGCGGTGGTGGAAGTGGCAGGGGAGGTGGTTCTGGGAACAATGGTGGGTGGGATAGTTGGGATGACGACGGTTTTAGATCGTCGACCGATTTGAGGAGGAATCAGTCGACCGGTAACTTTAGAGGCGGTGGTGCTCATGGTGGTAGTGATGCTGGTGGATATGGAGGTGGGATGCCAGTCAAGTCGAGGTCGACGGAGGACATCACGAGATCACAATTGGAGGCTTCTGCGGCGAACAAGGAGAGCTTTTTCGCCAGGAAAATGGCGGAGAATGATTCGCGGCCTGACGGGCTACCGCCCTCACAGGGCGGGAAGTATGTCGGGTTTGGATCGAGCCCCGCCCCTTCGCAGAATCATAATGTGAATGCGCAAGGCGATGTGTTGTCTGTTGTATCGCAGGTTGAATTATTTTTTATTTTATTATGTTTATCGTTGATTCGTGATTGTAGATGGAAATGCTGATAGTTCTCCGTTTATTTAATTTGAATAGGGTTTTGGAAAGCTATCTTTGGTTGCTGCATCGGCGGCTCAGTCGGCTGCAAGTGCAGTACAGGCAGGCACTAAAGATATCACTACTAAGGTATTTCTCTATTCATTCTTAATTTTGTCAGATGCTGGACGATCGCTCTGCCACTGCCAGCCATTTATATTTGGAAATGATTCAAATGCCATGTACTGCACAGCATGTTTAATACTTCCTTTGAATGCCGTCAATGGCATCACTTTGTATGCGTACTTGTGTTTCTTTTGGCTATGGTGGTATATGTTTGGCACCCTTTGTTCTATTAGTTGTGTTTTTTTCCTTTTCAAATTTCTCAATGTAGCTTTGTCAATTCAATATTGTACAACTTCATGATTCTTCACTGTAATGTGTGCTTTTAGTGGTATTCTTGGTTTCTGACCGTTTTGGTTCGTGTACCTGACATTTGGGGCGATGTTGTTTAACTGTGATATAATTTGTGCAAACATCACTTTTGAGTTAGGAAACTCTAGCTTAACTCATCACCATCACCGCCTCCACCACTACCACACTCATCACCATCACCGCCTCCACCACTACCACACTCATCACCATTCATCACCCCAATTAACACATAGCCAACACTCACAATGGCAAAATGGATTCCCATTGGCCATCCCTATTTCTATTGTAATTGATCAACCCCTAAATGTCCTGAGGTTTGAAAATATGAAGAAAAAAATGAATTTTTGGAGGGAAAAGAACATCTATCATAAGGAAGACACATCTGGGCAGTTACGCATGTCCTGAGTTTCAAGAAAGGTTTGGGAGTTTTCAGAGTTTCAAGAAAGGTTCGATAAGTTTCAGAGTTTCATCTGTGTGTGTGAGAGAAAGAGAGTTTGTGTGAAAGAGAGCGACCACTAAACATCACTTAAAAGCTCCGTTCCAGATATGTTTTATCAAAGTTTCCATGAAATTGTTCTAGTTGCATCTGTGTTATGTGGTACACAACATTTTCACATAGATTGATATTGACCATTATTTTTACAATAGACAGATAGATTGAAAGCTATATTTCTTCAATCACCTGTAATAATTTATATAGACCTAAAGGTTAGCTGAATTTCTGAAATTTGATAATGAAGTTGTATGATCAAACTTTTATAACAGGTGAAAGAAGGCGGCTATGATTACAAGGTGAATGAAACTGTTAATGTTGTCACTGCAAAGACTTCAGAGATTGGACAAAGGACTTGGGGGATTATGAAAGGGGTCATGGCATTAGCATCACAGAAGGTTGAAGAGTACACTAAAGACGGAACAAACAGGAAAGGTGAGAATAACTGGCAACGAAATGATAGTGAGCAGAATGGATACTATCAAGATTTTAAACAGGAGAACAAAGAATGGAATTCTTCTTCCGTAGGGGGGCAATCATCGAGTGGGAATCTTAATTCTTACGGCTCTAGTTCTTGGGATGATTGGGACCAAAAAGACACAAGGAAGCAAGAGATTACTAAAGGAACGGGATCCAACAGCAATGATGGTTGGGCTGGCTGGGACGATGGCAAAGATGATGGATATGATAATGTTTGCCAGAGTGCATCTATTTCAAAGGCTGGTCACAATGGGAAAGCTGATTCAGCGTGGACTGGGGGAGGCTTTAACTAAGGTTAGTGTAATACGGGGAACTTACTTTCTGGTTATCTATAAGACTATAACCTTTTCCATATCTTACATTTTTAACATGTTCCACCAGTATAATAAGGTGCGTGTTATTTGTGTCTTGAATTGAATTTGGCTGAGATAGGTACCAATTTAGTTTGGAGTTCTTATACCTGTTTGGCGTTGTGTATATCATCCAAGTAGGAATCTCACGTGGTCTTAGCAAATACTGGTTGACTCATGTCGGACACAAATTAGAACTCAAACGGATGGATGCCAAGGGTGATACCTAGGACCTAGCTGATGGATATGGAATTTGATGGAGGCGGAAATTGTTAGCAGCTGGTGCTGACTCATTGATTGGTGATATATTGGAATTTAGATCCATTTCCATGGAAAAGACACTTGTTGAGGTTAGTATATTTGCAGAAAAGTTTTCCTCTCTTTTTCTTTCATCTTGAAAAGATTTTTATGTAACTTATTTGGGATTTTCGTCGTTTTCCAAAAGTTGTTTATATATGTACAACTATCAACAAGGAGGGTTATTTGCCCGATTCAAAAGAGGTTCAAATTTGTTTGTGAGAGATTTGAGGAATGAAAATTTCTATTTGATTTGCATCTCTTTTTGTTTGTTATCCTTCTTTCGTGTTCTGATATGTGCTCGCCGTTTGAAATATCAGTCATTAGCAATCATCTGAACAATATTTTCTTTTTTTTTTTTCTGGTTAAATTATTGGTCGGGTAAAATTTCACACTCTATACATGTCTGGTTTACACGAGTAACTTACCTCTATGAAAAGCACCGTGCTGATCCCCACACTGCTCGATTCTGTTCTCCTACTTATTCGAAGCTAATGACAAACTAAATTACATAGCTGACAGTTAAACACCCTAGAACCCAGATTATTATTTCCAAATAGCTGATTCATCGTTTTTGGTCGTTGAATCCCGCCGTCGTCCACTGCCTTTTACACGGTACAACAGCATCCTTCATGTGCGGGTTCTTGGTGTTTGTATCACAATAACAGAGGACGAAATCCCAGGTGATGATGCTAATGTGTCTCCAATTTGTCCCAGTTCAGCATGCTCCAGTTGATGGTGAGCCAATTCGGATTGCCGCTGCTCCTTCCCCACGATAACCAGGTCGTATTCCCCACTCAGCCCTATACTCACCGCCGTCCCCGCGATGCTGCCTGTCACCACCTTCTCTATGTATTCCACTGATTCATTACACCTCCTCAACTCTGCAACTGCTGCCTCATCTAGTTCCTTCTCATGATTTTGCTCCAAGCTGTCCGTAATGCATTTTACAACTGTTACCATAGCGCTTGAATGTGCCAATCTTCCACCAAATTCCAGAGCCTCGCGGTCGTCAGTTCCGCCCAAGAACAAAATGCACACCCTCTTGGGAGTGGCGGCACCCCTCTCATGTCTGCTGCCAAATCCACGATCCACGAACAATGCCACTGAGCAATTTGCAGTGCTTAAGACCCTCTGATTGACCCTTTTCCAGTCATCCCCCAGATCCTCCATTTCCTTCTCTTCCTCTCTTCTCCATTGTTTGTTAAAAGGCAAGATGACGAGGGAAACCGTCTTCGCCTCTGCAACATGGAGAATATCCTCTTGCATTGTGGACAACGCGGAGATGGCCGTTGTGTGGCGGATGGTGACTTGACCGACTTGACCATAGGCCTCAAACGCCGCAGGGATTTGGTCCTGTGAGACCCCTCGACATAAGCGGTTGATGAAGGGAAAACCATTTTTCCGAGCTCGATGTACCATCATAATGGACGATGAACGGTCAGTGAGCTCAACAAGATGCATCACGTAAACTTTGAGCGGCGAAGAGTCTTGTGAGGCAGGTGCGACTGACTCGATGAGGCTGATGAGGGAGGGTACGCTTCCAGGTCCATGAACGCAAGCAAGGATTCGAAGGTCCTTTCGTCTGTGGGCGGGTTTGGTCGGAGAATGTTGTCCCTGTAAGAGACGAGGAGTTTGAGAAGCAATGACATCCCATGAGGGTTTGTAAATGGCCATCACTGCTGGAGTTGTCATGAAGGTGGTAAAAACTGCCATCAGGGTCAAAATAGCAAACATCTCATCGTTTAGAATCTGCAAAGCAAAATTTCCAAAAGTTAATCCACCAAAGTGGAGTTTTCATTATACAGTTAATCACACTCAGGAAGCTGATCTTCTTGTATCATATATAGTGGGTTGGTATAGATTCTGTACACCAACACTCCATGTCTATTAAAATGCCTGAAATCTGTACGAAAGGATAATACTTTTTTTTTTTCTAAAGAGGAGAGTCTTTCTTCCTCGCAATTGTAACATCATTTTACTGTACAAATATTATAATTAGAATAATTTAATATTTTTATCAATTATCTAAAGATTATTTCTAGAAGAATTCTTGTGATTTGGATATTGTTAAGTCATTCATATGAATAGAAGAAATTGATTGTTTGTCGTGAGACTATTACTTGTTATCATAATCATCGATTTGTTTTGGACATAAGGATTACAAAACGGCCTCCAACTCGAATGGATGTTTCTACAGATGATGTTATAATTTGTAGATTAATAATATCACATGACAGTGTTACAATCACACTCAAAATTACCTTTTTTTCCTTCCCAATGTTGAGAACAATGAGCTCCACCAAGCCTTTAGTATTCATGAGGACTCCCAGTGCTAATGACTCTCTTACTGGTATCATAAACAACATGGCCACCAGAAAAGTACCCAAAATCTTGCCAGTGCAGGACACAGATATGACCAAAGCCACCAACCCCCATGCCCTGAGCCCTTGAATTTTAGCAACATCAGTTTTTAAACCACTTGAAGCAAAATATAGAGGAAGAAGCAAGCCAGACACAAAATCCTCTATCCTTTTGGTCAGTCTGGCTGCAAACTCTCCCCCCTTTGGAATCGTTAACCCGAAAACAAAAGCGCCGAATATGGCATGGATGCCGATCATTTCTGTCATAAACCCGGATAACAGTACCCCTGCTAGGGTTAAGCAGATGTAAGCCTCATCCACAAGGTCATGATCGGATGAGCACCGTTTGGCAACCCAGTTCATGAAAGGTCGGACCAAAGTTAGCTGAAAAGCAACAAAACCAACGCCGGAAATGAGAACCCAAATGGACACTAAGGGGCTTTTGTGGCTCCCGCCGGCTAAGGCCACCGCCAATGCCAGCAGGATCCATGCAGCTATATCGTTGAAGGCTGCTGCTGCCATCGCAGTTTCACCGACACGAGTTGTGAGAAGTTTGAGCTCCGCTAAGATGCGCGCTAGGACAGGGAAAGCGGTGATGGAGAGGGCTACCCCTGTGAACACGAGAAGCTGAGGGTAACCGACCTTGTTCTCTCCGTGGATGACTTTTCGGGTAAAGAATGCGAGACCAACTCCGAAGAAGAAAGGGAGGGAAATGCCTGAGATCAAAGTACTAAATATTGGTGTTAGTTTTACACAAACTTTTTTTAACTTCTCACACATTTTTCTTTATTTATGGTCATCAAAATGAATAAATCAAACGAAAACAGTTCACATGATTAAATATGGGTGTGTAAGATGAGAAAATATTGAAAAAGTTAAACCATGCCTGCGAGTGCTATGCTGATGGCTCTTCTGCCACTGCGGCGAATGGAGATCAGATCAAGCTCGAGGCCGACGAGAAATAGGTAAAAGAGAAGGCCAATGCTTGCAACGGATTCGAGTATGGGAGTGCTCCATGAAGGGAATAAGATCTCCAAGAAATCTTTTTTCCTGCCAAGTGCTGATGGTCCCAACAAAATTCCACCCTGAAATACACAAACAAATTGATAGTATAGCGCACACTCATTTCGGTTATATACAAATAAACAAACGACGTAGTTTTAGACATAAACACAGACGGATGCACGACAACCAACGGATCAAGGATATGAACGTACTAATATCTCGGCAATGACTTTAGGTTGGCGGAGTGGCTTGAGAAGGAAGGCGAGGAAGCGGCTAACGAAGAGGATGAGAAGGGTTTGAACTATTAATAATGGGAAGGCATGGTGAAGAGGATTATCAGCTTGCCAAGCTCCATCAGATGAAGTTCTCATGTTGGTAAAATTGAGTGCCATTTTGGTGGTGGCAATGTGTGACAATGTTGAAGTGAAGTGAAGTGAAATGAGCAGCTATGATTTTATAGAGAATATAAGATAGTAAGTGGTCTTAAGTCAAACCCACCACCTGATCACTACATATAAATAAAATTGGCTCCAATGAGAGAAATGATAATTGGTTCTCCCACTAGTTAATCAAGATTTGTTTGTTTATTTAGTTAATCCCAAAGAGGGAATGGAAGAACCCTCCGGTAGGGGTAGTGCCCCCAAAATAAAAGCAGGGAATATGATCTGCAAATAGGCAAGGGAATGTGATCTGTGGGGCAATGGAATTGGGCACGTTTCAATTGAAATTATTTGCATCGAATATGATTTGCAAATAGGCAAGGGATACAGAAACTTTATTTTCTCTGGAGGTATCACGCTACCTTGACTTAGATGTTTTCTAATGGCTTGCATCAACTTTTGTAAGGCATACGTGAATTAATTTTGGCAAATGGCCCATGTTTGTAATATTTGTGTCAAACCCGTTATTCTAACGAGTCATGTCACAACACCCTAATTATTTTAACGGATATATACTTTACTAAATAATCAAATAAAAATTTCCTACAAAATTACTCAATATTAACATCTGAATTTGAATTTTTTTTTGCTTATTTATACCGCTGTATTTTCAATTTTATGAACTATAATAACTGTTGTTGCTTTATGTTTTGCCCAAAATGCCAATTTTATAAACTATAATGACTACTGTTGCTTTATTTATAGTATGCTGCGGTATTTTCAATTTTATGAATTATTTACATCTTTTTGTATTTCTTTTAGTAAAAACAAATTAAGAGCTTGAAATATGCACTAAATTAATTGAGATTTTAAAAATCCATGGACCGATCCTGCTCATGTTCAAAGAGAGTATCAAAGTAGCTTTGTATAATTTCATACACTGATTCTTAACTATGTGGCTCTGCTGATGAATTTCAGAGAATGAAGAAATCCTCGTAAGATAGTTCTCTTGAGCTACAAATCTCAGGAAACCCGCTCTCATTCAAAAGGAAACTTATTCGACCAAAAAAAAAGAAAAGGAAACTTGTAACCACTTATTTGTACTTGTTAATTAGTGAATTAGGTCACACAGATTCCTTAGACATCTCAAGCACAGTACTGGAGGACTCATCTGCGACGAACCTTTCGTAATCACCATGCACTACCTTCGACACCGGAGCCTCCACTGAATGAGCTACGTCATGTTGTTGAATCACAAGCACTGATGAGACCACACCATGGCCTGACGAAGCCAATATGTCTCCTATGGGGCCTAACTCTGCATGCTCTGCATGGCGGTCGGCCAGTTCTGCTATCATGCGTGACGGGAATCGTCCTTTGCCTACAATTAACAGATCATGATCTCCGCTACTTCCTATTGCCAAAACCCCCTCCACAATATTGTTGGCTGCCACCTTCTCTACGCACTCTGCTTTCCCATCCCACTTGCTTCTGAACTCAGCCACTGCTTCCTCATCCAGTTCCTGATTAGCAAAATTTACAAATGATTAATACATACTTAAATAGAATAAACATACTAAACTTGTGTGTTGTGTGATCCCGCTTTGTAAATTGTACCGACTTGTGTTGATTTGACTAATCTTTTAGGGTATCACACCCATGCGACAAGGGTGCATTTGTGAATAATCAAATAGATCTCTGCAACTGTTTGATACCCCTCAGAGCTCAGACTACTATCTCACACGTCACGTCGTAGAAAGGGTATTGAACTGACGAGAGGTAAAATATTTTCAAATTGTTGGAACCTCATGCAATATGCATACCTTTTCTTTCTTTCGGTCCACTTTAACTGTGGAGAAACTATAGCTATTCTCGGTAGACTCGGAGGGAGAAGGCTTTAACATGAGACCAATACTCTCCAAACCCTCTTTCTCAACAAATTTCACAACCGTCAGTTTAACTGTCGGGTGTTCGGCCATCCTACCGCCTAACTCCAAGGCCTCCCGGTCATCGGGCCCACCAAAAAACACAATGCAAATCCGCTGGGTTCCGGTGTTACCAAATCCACGATCCACGAGCACTGCAACTGAGCACGGTGCAGTTTGAAGCACCCTCTGGTTGACCCCTCGCCAGGCCTCGCTCACAATCTCCGTCGCTTCATGATTATCGCCGTCACGCCTCCATTGTTTGTGGAATGGCAAGATGATCATCGCCACCCTCTGGTCTTCCGCCGTATGGCAAACATCCTCGTACATTGTGGACGTGGGTGATATTGCAGTTGTGAGTCGGACCGAGACTCGCCCCAGTTGGTTATAGGCCTGGAAGGCGGAAACAATGCCGTCGCTCCAGGCGCCTCGGCCGAATCTATTAAAGAAGGGAAAGCCGTTCTTTCGAGCCCGTTGGACCATGATGATGGAAGAAGATCGCTCAGTAAGCTCCACAAGGTGCATGAGGAAGAGTTTGAGTTGCGCTTTCTTGGCACTTCGGATGGACTCAATGAGGCTAATGAGTGAGGGCACATTGGCAGGCCCATGGACACACGCCAGAACTCGAAGTTCGTCCTTGCAGGATACAGTGGTTGACAGATCACGGAGCTTGCGATGAGTGCGAACTGAGATGCCACGTGCAGGCTTGTAAATGGCCTTCACTAGTGGACTTGTGATAAAGGTCGTGAAGAGTGCCATGAGGACTAGAATAGCAAATGTCTCATCATTAAGCACCTGAGATTAAATTTAAAATAATTCATTAACAGAAGGTTGTAAAAGTTATCATTTTTATAGAAAATTTCATTTTAATTCTTAACAAAAATGATTTTTAGATTAAAATTATGAATAAGATGAAAATCTAATTTTAGTCCATTGATACAATAATAATCTCATTTATTAATTATATTTTTATTTTTAATTATTTCTCTTTTTCTTCCTATTTTTTAATGTATTAATTTTATTTCATTATAATTTTCATTTTCATTTCATTTATCGTAATATATTCTGTTGTAAACATTTAGATAAACTAATTTTTGTTATATAATATATTTCGATATACTTTGTCTTCTTCATTTAGGTATATTAAATTCATTATAATACATTTCGGTGCATAGATTTAGGTGCATACATTTCAGTACATACATTTCAATACTAACATTTAAGTATATTAATTCAATATAATACATTTCGGTACACACATTTAGGTACATTAATTTAATATAATACATTTCGGTGCATATATTTCGATATATACATTTCGGTACTAACATTTAAATACATTAGTTCAATATAACATATTTCTGTACATATATTTCGGTACTAACATTTAGGTACATTAATTGAGTCTTTCAAGTTTGAAGAATGTTAAATAAAATTAATAACTCATTCAACAAAAAGACAGAAAACGAAAATGAGACCCCAAATCCTTATCTTGCAGAGGCAGAATGCAACTAATGCCCCGCTGCCGCCACTACCACCTTGCCAGCAACCATAAAGGTAGTTGCTCTAAGAAATTCAACTCCGTGTTGGATTCGATGAAGGCATTGCAACACAAAAAATTTCAATCCGCAACAAAAAAGATTCCCCAACCAAATTTTGCCACCAAAAACGCCGCATCGAAAGAGAACCACAAAATTCAAAGTACCTTCACAGACCCCATGCCAGCAAGAAGAACCAAAAACACATGCAATTGAGAAGGAGATGGGGCTAAGGGGGCATTTAAACCACCATCGCTTTGGGCTAAGCCGCAGCATGCTTGGCTCGATATTTGGCATGCCAATCAGGCAAGGGGTAGTGAGGGGAGGATTTAGATCGCGCGTCCAAATCAGGTTGACGCTTGTAGCTTTGAGCAAAGGTTGTGGGAGGAATGGTGTGTGAGGAGGGAGAGCTTATGAAGGAGATGGAAGATGATGGCTGTTGGGAGTTAAAGAAGGGCAATTGTAGGATAGGGATTAGTCTACCAAAGACAAAATACGGTGAAAAACACTAAAAAATTTACGAAGAACGACGGGATAACGGCGAAGCATGTCGAGAAAACAAGCCATCCACGAAGGGCATGGCCTGAGATTCTAGAAAGGAAAACGACAAAAGGAAAAATTCTAGAAAGGAAGGGGAAAAGGACATTGCGAAGAAAAAAGGTTGCGAACCAACCCCAAACTAAGGATGGGGCCGGCGCGAAATGGTCTTTTTGTTGTTCGCGAGAGAGAAGGAGAGGAAGCTGCACTGCTTGGTTATTTTTTTCAATAAGTAATTTATTAAGGGTAAGCTGCAAAAGTAAAAAGTAACTACATTCGTTGCATTATATACTATGCAACCAACTGTTTTGCTCCGTAATCATACGTATTATTTTGTCTCGTCTAATATGATATTATGTCATGCTCACACGTAACGGCCAACAAATATCAAAAAAATTTAGAAAAAATAGTAAGTGGTGGATACAAAGTTCGAAGATTTTCAAAATATTATAGTAAATCCGAATTATGTTTTGGAAATTCCGAGGCAAAACCAATTTCAAAATTACCAATAAATTTCAATAACCCAAAATTCCAAAATAAAACTAACATTTGATTTCAAAACTTTTTAAATTAGCATTATAATATTTATTTCCAACCCGATCTGATCCGACCGAAAATCACCCCATCTTCCCCATAATAACCTTAACCTTATAAGAATGATGCATTCATTTTCTGGAAAGGTCATGCAACAACTTAAGGTACCGTTTGGTACGCAAACGGGACGGGACGGAACGGAAGGGAACCTTATGTTTGGCACGCACAGGACGGATCGGGACAATTGTTCCGTTCTGTTTTGGTAAGCGCATGACGGCACGGAACCAAAAGATTAAATGACTAACTTACCCATGTTCCGCCTGTTATTTGGTATTATGTTTATGCGTGGAACAGAACAGGATAGTTTCCCACAAATCTAATTAAATATGTCCATGTAGATTTAAAATATTTAATAATAGAAGATATTTTTTATTTTTATATAATTAAAACTTAAAAAATAAAAAATAAAAAGGAGAAGATGAACTGTTCATCTTCTTCTTCCCTACCCCGTCTTCTTCCTCATTAAAACTTAAAACTTAAATATTTCAATCTTGATTTTGTTGCTCTAGTAAACCCCCCATCAAAACAAAAGTTTCCCAAACCCCCATCAACAGAAAATAAGCAAAGATCTTTTTGTCCTACAGGTTGA